>OY740779.1:23818540-24089953 GCA_963513935.1 Aphrophora alni | reverse complement strand
AACCATA
This sequence comes from Aphrophora alni, assembly GCA_963513935.1. NCBI lineage: Eukaryota > Metazoa > Arthropoda > Insecta > Hemiptera > Aphrophoridae > Aphrophora > Aphrophora alni. The sequence goes on along the minus strand of OY740779.1, from coordinate 24,089,946 downwards.
TTGTTCTATATTTAACTGTAAATTATTAAATATTGTCAAAATAAGACAATTTAAAAAGTTTTACACATGTAAATGAGGTGCTACCCTGAGCATTAAGAAGATATCAGACTAATGCTGATTTTAATGTACACAATATAAAGCATTACTACTATTTTTTTATATTATATTTTTCCATTGTTGTAAGCTCTAATTCTCCATTTTCCTGTCTACTTGATGACTTTATTTATAGCTGATTGTGGTTTCTTTACTGCTTTTTAAAAACACTACTTAAAATAAAATGAATTTTATTATTGTTTAATATTGATATATGAGAGGAACTTGTGAAAAAATTTCGTTTTATTTCTAACTTTTTAATTTTTCACCAATTCCAGTGATCAATTGTAGGTTATTTTTTACAGGGTCAAAAATATGACAAATTTGGAAATTCCAGTGTTTGGTGGAATCCAAAAACAAGGGCTGCATATATTCAGAAATTGGAATGCTTTATAAAGCAAGCCAACAAGTATACTGTGATAAGCGTCTTAAAGAACGTAAGTAAAAAAAAATGTTTTCTGAAATAATCAAATGCATTTACTTTACCACACAAAAGCAAATACCAACCAAGCTCATAATTCAAGCCTCTATTAAGTCGTTTCCTCAATAGCTCATCTATCCCGCCGGTTGTCCTAGTAGTGGGAATAGAATGTTTTATCATCAATTATTTATAGGTCTCCTCTTCTAAGTCATTTTCTCAATGACTCATCATACCAAGTAAAAACATGTTCATCTTTAGAAAGCGCCATTACTGAGACAACAGAAAGCAATAAATGTTTACATGGGATTAGAGTATGACAAGGACATCAACCTTAAGTACAGTGTGGACAAACCTCTCCACATACAGAAATATCTTATGTGCAAGGTTGCGTTCTTATTGAAACACCTACTATTATATAATATAGGTTGAGTTCTTATTGAAACACCTACTATTATATAATATAGGTTGCGTTCTTATTGAAACACCTATTATTATATAATATAGGTTTTGTTCGTATTAAAACACCTACTACAGTATTATATAATATAGGTTGCGTTCTTATTGAAACGCCTACTATTATATAATATAGGTTGCGTACTTATTGAAACACTTACTATTATATAATTTAGGTTGCGTTCTTATTGAAACACCTACTATTATATAATTTAGGTTGCATTCTTATTGAAACACTTACTATTATATAATATAGATTGCGTTCTTATTGAAACACCTACTATTATATAATATATGTTGCGTCATTATTGAAACACCTACTATTATATAATTTAGGTTGCATTCTTATTGAAACACTTACTATTATATAATATAGATTGCGTTCTTTTTGATACACCTACTATTATATAATATAGGTTGCGTCATTATTGAAACACCTACTATTATATAATATAGGTTGCGTTCTTATTTAAACACCTACTATTATATAATATAGGTTGTGTTCTTATTGAAACACCGACTATTATATAATATAGGTTCCGTTCTTATTGAAACACCTACTATTATATAATATAGATTGCGTTCTTATTGAAACACCTACTATTATATAATATAGGTTGTGTTCTTATTGAAACACCTATTATTATATAATATAGGTTACGGTCTTATTTAAAAAACTACTATTATATAATATAGGTTGCGTTCTTATTGAAACACCTACTAGTATATAATTTAGGTTGCGTTCTTATTGAAACACCTACTATTATATAATATAAGTTGCGTCATTATTGAAACACCTACTATTATATAATGTAGGTTGCGCTTCTTATATATTATTATTATATAATATAGGTTACGGTCTTATTTAAAAAACTACTATTATATAATATATTTGTTGCGTTCTTATTGAAACACCTACTATTATATAATATAGGTTGCGTTCTTATTGAAACACCTACTATTATATAACATAGGTTGGGTTCTTATTGAAACACCTACTATTATATAATATAGATTGCGTTCTTATTGAAACACCTACTATTATATAATATAGATTGCGTTCTTATTGAAACACTTACTGTTATTTAACATTTCATGTCTCATGGCTTCTGGAAACGGAAAAATTAATTTTTGAGATATCTACCCTCAGTTGTTGTTGTTTTAGACATTGTAGTCCATCCTTAGGATGGTAGAAGTCACAAAAGTTAAGATATAAACATACAATTTAGTAAAGAGAACTATGGTGTGCTAATAAAGAACACTAATAAATTAAAAAATTGTTTTGAAATATCAAAATGGTGGAAATTTAAACTTAATTAGATAAAAATTTGTAAATTTCAATTCTGTATGTAATGGTACTAACCCTATCATTCTATGATACAAAAAAAATCAAAGTTATGGTACAAAATGTAATTTAAACAGTGACTTAAGAAATGAAATAATTGTAAAATTGTAATTCTGACATGACAGTCACCAACATGAGATAGCGATTGTAGGGATCTTCACGTATGTTCGTTATCTAAATCCGCCAGGACAAGACACCGTCTTGAGCAAAGCCAGTGAACACTTTTTAATTTATACGTATCTACAAGATACTTTTTAATAGTGATATACACAAGCACAAGATTCAAATATGTTGAATTGTTTTTTCCAACCTACTCTATTTTATAAAACCTCTTGATCTATCAATGTAGTTTAGTATATTCTACAAGGCACAAGAAACAAAATTTTGGCCAATACATTTAAATAATCTGCTTGTATTGCATTTTGTATAGGGGCTAGGTATGTACCATGATAACGACCATTAAATTGTTTTTAGTTTGTGTATGGTTATACGAGATAGTTATTGCAATATATTTTGAATCTTAACCTAACCTAACCTAACCTACCCAAGGACAGAACGTGGCTGACAGTGGTGGAATTAAAATTTCATACAGTGCATACAACTCCTGGGCAGCAAAGCATCAAAAGAAACCAAGACTGGTTGGCTTGGAAAAATATACTCCACAACAAATGTTCTGGCTAAGTGCTGCTAACGCATGGTGCACAGTGTATCGGGAAAAAGCTCTTAAATCGCAAATAGATACAGAGTATCACCCTCCAGCAGAATATAGGGTGAATGGTGCCATGATGAACCAGGAAGCGTTTGCAAAAGATTTCCAATGTCCTGTAGGATCGAACATGAATCCTGCCAAAAAATGTAATCTTTGGTAATACTTTGTGAAATAAATATTGGTATTTATTTATTTTTACCTACAAACAAAAAGCTCATCTCTGAAATATTTCTTTGCAAATGAATTGCTGACTAGATGCTCAGTTAGTGGCTGTCTGTTATAAAAAAATTCATTTTGAAAATGAAAAAAAGTATTTTTTTTTAATGATATCTCTCTGTCATATGTGGTCTGAGCAGTTCTTTACAGCTTAAACGAATTGTTACTAGATGTTTAGTTAATAGCTGTTGGTCATGTAAAGGTTTCTACTGACAAAAAGCTCTGTTAATGATATCTCTCTGTCATATGTGGTCTGTGCAGTGCTTTACAGCCCAAACGCAACGACTGACTTTAATCAAATTTTATACGTTTTTTTTTTTTTTATTTTGACCACATAGCTCGAGTTTGTTTTTCTTAATTTTTTCAATAACACACAATTTTGGGATATTTTCCTTTAAGAAATCAGTGAAATTATATGATGGAGATTTTGATATTTTGCTAAACAAAACGTATTAGTCGCTATTTCTCTTAAAATGTTGGTCCTTGAGTTATCGCTAAACAAAACTAAACAATGGTTATATTTGTTTTAAAAGACATTATATTTTCTAATCGGCTAAACAGATTTTGTTAAAATTTTAATGAAATGTATAACATATGCGTAATGACAAGTAAAATTATGTTAAGGTTCAGACAAAACACAATAATTATCCTTGACCTTCAACAATATTGGCTCGATTACCTCTGAAGACACATTTATAGCACAAGAGAAACAAGTTTAGGCCTTTATCTAAATGTAATATTTTTAAGAAACGGCCTCCAAGGGTAATTTTCACTTTTTTTACTTACAACAATTGAACTGACATTTATGACAAATAATTTGTTATAAATAAGCAAACAAACAATTTTTTTTTTTTTTAATATCAGTTCTGTAGTTGTCAGTAAAAAATGTAAATAATATATCATGGAAAAAATAAATTCATATAACTAAATACAGCCTAATATTCCTTACTTATGGCGTAAACCTGTCCACAGCATAAATCGTATTTAATAATATTCAATCTTTTCGGTCAAAGTTCATTTTTTTACCTCTCGGGTTCACTTAAAGTGAGTAAGAGCTTGTTATCCCGAGGGAAGTTGCTGGATCTACAATTTTTTCATGTAGTCTGGGATTAGATACCTCTCCTTCATCTTTCCTATCAGCTCTCTCGCTTCTTATTTTCCAACCCTGGCATTATTTTAGTATTTAAAAGCTAGTAGTATTTATTTTATGTTCTTTCTTAATTTTTTATAAGCCGATAATGGCCAAAAGTTGTTTTACCTTTAAACAACCATGAGATACGACAATCCATGTTTTTTTTCATCACAATCGTGATACTAGTTTGTGCTACACAGAAATGCATACATCGGATATACACCATTGTAACTTTCCATACACACAAAGATTTTTACTGATCACATAATTTTCTCTATACTAAGTATACGGACGCTGTCTCTACAGTCTTGAAGAGTTTATTTTATTATACATTATTTACAACAAATTTCACAGAATAAAAATCTTAAGCTTGTCATTCAGTAGTGAACAATGTTAGAATACTATTCGTCAATGTGGGTGTTATGGGGATATTTTGTTATAGAAGGTTGGTATTGATTGTTAAATATACGTAGTATAGAGAAATCTATGTGGAATTATTATATATTCGATTTAAAGACCCCCTACATCCAAAAATAAATTGCGGTTTTGAAAAATGATTTTCATCTGTCGTCTGTGCAATCTTTTAAGCCAAAATGAGGCGACTGATTCTAATTCAATTTGATTTATGGACATATTTTGGGTATATTTCAGGAGGTTTTTAATTTTTCTAAAACTTAAACTTTAGGAGTAACTTCAAAAAGAAATCACAATTTATGAAATTGAGTTATTTCCACTTAAATTTACAATTTTCTCAAAATCTGCTGAAACGATTTTGATAAAAATTTGCTCAATTGTACCTCTTTGTGCCCACACAAAATTAATTGGTTGCTATCGCTCCAAAAATGCCGGTTTGTGGATTATAGGTAAAAATTAAAAAATCGGCTATAGAGTTGTTATAAAAAACGTTAAATTTTAGTAAAAATTAACATTTCAGAAATAATCAGCAAAAAATAAAAATAAACCTTAACAGTCATTATTAAAGACTCGGTGTTAATCAAAAACGTTTTACGTTGAGGACATGTCTACAACACAAAGCGAAACATTTAAATATTGGCTATAAATAAGACAATGTACTACTTCATTGACAACTTCGGAACTGACTATTTTGGAAACTATTAGTTTTGTTTAGTTTTTATATAGTTTTGAGGAAGTGGATGTGAGAAAGTTAGTACATTGTTGCACAGTTTATTTTATTACAGTACATTGGTTAAACATTACTCCCCGTTAAACACGGTTGTTATAAATGTAAAACAACGGTAGTACAGTAACAACGACATTTTAATTTTCAAATATAAATTATATCCCTTTAAATATTACAATAAGGCAGCCATAATATTTAATATTTTAAAGTGAGGTCTTAATTTTGTATGTTATTTAGAATTAAGGTAACAATTTTGTTATTAGTGTTGTTGTATTTTATCAAAATAATTGGTTTCATTTTCAAATTAACTGAGGTTAATAAAAACCACATGTTTTTATTTTATTTTTTTAAATTTGAACACTATTTTTTTACTAGCTTTTTTTAAAAAAAATATCACCACTAGTAATTCAAATTACATCTTTATTTTGTTTGTTAACATTTTAAAATAACAGTTTGTTTTTATTTTGTAATGTTGGCTACCACATATGTCCGCCATACACCAGGATGTGTTGAAGCAGGTAAGCTTTTTAATATCCATAAAAGTCAGTATTCCTCAATATCATTGTAACCGATTTTTATCAAAATGTTTACAAGTTTAAAGGATCAAAATTGAAGATGTAGAGCAGAACAGAAATGAACAAGATGTAAAGATAAACTGATGAGGCGGGAATTTAACTTTCATTTGTAGAAAACACAAATTTTAAATTGTCAATATTACCTGATGATATGAACAGGAGTGGAAAACACTACTTTAAGCTCAAGTAGTTGAAAACAGTCAATCGTCAATGATTTTCTGTTTTATACGAATTATAAATTGCAGTTTTCTTCAAAACATTCACCGTTACATACTGTAGCGTTTTAAAAAATTGCCTAACTATTTAACAGCCGGGAAGTGCTGTACCCTGGCGGTGAGCCTGAAGCAGTATGATACGATGTTTTAATCTCTCGCCGCAGGCTAATAACCGTACCGGAGACACAATTAAAAAGATACTCGGTCTAGTCTTGTTGTAAAGCAGTGTACATTAGGCAATGCTTACAAAAATTTAAAGTCGCACTCACAAAAAGCCTCGTGCTTCCTTTGCTCATTTTCAAAAAATGTTTAAAGTGCTTCATTAAAATGAATACAGAGTGTTTCAAAATTTAAACGAAATTACGACTTCATTGTTTGTGACCCTGCCGCATTACTCTTTCTATTTACTGAGTTGAATATATTAAAATATGTATTATCTTAATGACTGTAAAAACTTAAATATTATGCTTTTAAAGATAATAAAACACAATTATTTATTTTGTAATATCCACTTTTAATTAGTCTAGCCGACCAATGGTTTCGCCTGCTAAGGCATTGACGAGGCTGTATTACAGAATAAATAATTGTGTTTTATTATCTTTAAACATGGAATTCCACTAAGAACCATCGGTCTCAACAGTAATGAAAATTATGCTTTTAATTATAAATAAATTTTAGTATATGATTAGATCATAAGCTTATAAATTCAAACAGCCGTTTCCCAACAAATATCAGTTCATTTAAATTGCAATAATTGTAAAAGTGAAATCTTTAATTGAGTTATTTAAAATACATGTCTTTCTTATTTCCAATGAAATACCTAAATTACAGTTTTAGCTCATCAAGCTTAGTTACAGAAAAATATATTGCATTATAAACCAAGGACAGCAGTGTTTAAACTTGAAAGAAGTCTTGTTCAATTTACTAATTCAAACCTGTATATTTCTCAGCTCAAGCTGGTTCGAGTTCAAGTTTCAACACAAGTTTTAAGTCAAGAGACATTTCAACTAAGTCTCCAGCCATAAAAAATAAAAATTTCCAAGATTGCACGAAATGCGAAAGTGAAAAACCCAAAAAGAACTTGAACTCACCTAATTTGGTTAAGAAGTTTAATTGTTAATTTTCTTCTTTTTTTAAAAAATGTTTTAGGCTTTAATATATATATATATATATATATTCATATATACTGTATATATATATATATATATATATATATATATATATATATAAATTAATTAATAGAAAACAAAATATATTATAGGATGGGATATGCTAGCGACTTTCGACTCCATGACCCCCAAAGGGGTTAATTTTCTAAATTTCTAATAAATTTGTTGATTTTTTAATGTTGGCCTATGTAACTATAATGTGCATGTAAGAATTTTTTTATTTTTACACTCTTTATAATAAGTTAGTGTGAAGGACAACCTTTTTGTAATTTTGTCACTCTTAAAAGATTTGTTATAATTATTATTGTTTAACGAAAATATTTGTAATTCTGAATAAAAGGGATGGTTTACTAAATTTTAATTTTTTTTTGGGGGGTGGGTTTGATTAATTGTTTGTGAAATTTTCTTTAAGGGCGTATCAACTATATATATATATATATATATATATATATATATATATATATATATATATATAGGCCTATCTGATTTTTACTCATTATAAATTGTCTTTAGAATAAACCAATCTGTTATGCGTTAATCTGTATTTCTTTTCCTGTAAATAGTTAACTCAGGTACCATCAGTTTTCACAAGAAGGTAAGGTCAACGAGTGAACTAATTTAAAATTCTTTTTACTTGACATGAACATTCTTTCCTAGCCCAGTATGATCTTCTAAACGTTGTTACTTTTCCCTTTTGAATGGTAGAATACATGTGTTTAAAACTAAAAGTAAGGGTGTCAGAAATAAGATCTTAAATGTTTGGAATTTCGTGAAATTTATTTATACTTGAGAAGATTTCAAATTTGATTTTACTTCTCCACATACATGTGTAGGGCTGCAAAGAAAGTGTTGTGTAAAAAATTACTGTCGAGTTGATTCTAAAATACCCATTTCACTTGCTCAGTACACAAATTTAGGATAAATTTGGTAATCATCTAAAATTTACACCTAGGTTTTTTAATGATCTTCACAATCGGACAACAGAGATAGTATGTTCTAAATCCCGTCAGTCTGTCGTCTGTACGTAGGCACGGTAGCGGTCACAGAAATAAAGATAGGTAAGGAGCACTATAGTGTCTTCTTTTTGTGATTGTAATCGATGACATCTTCGAAAACAATTGTAACATCAACGTTATTTTGAAATTTGAATTTTTTTTCAGTCATATTTATAGAAAAATAACGTGCTACATTATACTTAAATTTTAAATGTTTTACTGTAAGAAAAGCAAAAATTCCCAGAACCACAAATATAAGAAATAAACTAAAAATGCAATAAGTTCGATTTGTTTATTATTTTACCCTTATGTACATTTCGGTGACATTTAAATGTAAATACCAAGTAGCGCCCTCTCCCGTTTCGCTGTTAATCGGCCAATCACAAATAACCGCACGTCTTGCTTTAGTTAACTAACCTGGATTTAGAAATGTCAATGCTTTTGGCAACCTTACGGCCAGTTACTTGAGGCAACACGGGCCTCTTTGTCAATGGCATTCATATTTCAGTTAATGTATAGTTTAGCTGTAAACCTCAGATGATGATGAATGTTATGTACTAAGTAAATAAAATTCCGGAAGACCATTAATTGAGATTTAAATAGTTGAACAGTTTAAAGGGATTTATCACGGTTACTATTGAAATACAAGTTTGTGCAATGTTTTTACACTCTGTTTATTATTGCAGTAGAAGTAACATTTGAAAATAAATTAATGGAGATTTTAAATGTTGTACAAAATAAGCTTTAGAGGGATAAATTGTAGTTATACTCTGAATAAGATATATTTTTGAATTTCCACTTTGAGCAACATTTTGAAATAAACAATCGATTATTATAGTTCAATAAACTTTGATACAAATTTGAGTAAAATTGCGTCCTGTGAAACGTTTACTCATATACATTCAACAAAAATAGTGCCAAATTCTGAAATGGGATCGCAATTTATATTTTAGAAAATCATTAATACATCGTGACTCAGAAATACATTTTAGAATTATCAATTCTAGTTTACAACCTATTGTCTTATTAAACATACATAGTGCTGCAACCATTTATATGAACTAATACAAAATACTTACATGCTGAAAAAAAGGTAATTTCAAAATCTTGGTTTTTTAAATTTCATTGTAGTAGGTCCTCGGATCGATGGATTCTAACTAAAGGTTAATGTAAAAGTTCGTCATGTGATCCACTTTTATGTATGAATCAATACCGCGGTTTCAGATGTATCCATCCATCATCAGGTATGATATCACTTCCTATTATAGGTCGTCATACAATTAAATAATTGTTATAAACATACATAGAACACGACACAAACACAACATGTGTGCACATTCGTCGTCTGACATTATTGACCTGTGGAGAGTGACATCACACCTGATGATGGATGGAGACATCCGAAACCATGGAAGTGTTTCTAACACAATAAGTGGATAACGTGATGGACTTTTACAGATAATTATTACCTTTTATCCTTTAAAAATAAATAGTTTTAAATACCTTTTTATATGTCTTAACAATCCTTTTTTTTTCTGCATGTTTCACCATTTCGCTGACGGCATCTTCAGGCTGACACTTAATATAAAACACTAAACAACGATTATAACATTTATATCACAAAAATGTTATTTTGTACATATCTTATATTTAAAATTAAAATTTTCTGTCAGTATCCACATGTTCTGCTACTTGACTTGGTTTAATTAAAAGAAAGAAAATAAAATGTTTAGATTTTATCAAAATCGGCTGTAACGATCAAATTTTTACTAAAGTTTAACCCTTTAAAAACTTAAACAAAACGTATGGGTTTAGATTTCTGAATTAAAAATAATAATAATAATAATTCAGCACAAGAATTTTGGATAAAAACAAACAAAAGTCAACCATAGAACTGTTATAATAGAGATACTACGAATTTCATTAATTTTTTTTCTAATGTGAAGATTATTGACCTAAACCAGTGTGCAGAATTGGAAATAATAAAAAATTACAGTTAAGAAATAAATTTCAAAAAAAACTATAATGAACCCACTTTATTTAAACCTTACTTCATCTTGGAATAGACGATTTTTGGGCACAAGAAAAAGAAGTGTTGGTAGTAATAAAATATATCGTTTATAAAATAAAATATTGAACATGAACTTAGAAAGTTTGTGCAATATTTTTGCAGTTTATTTTATGTTTCAGGCTCAAACCTCCTCTTACATAACTGTTGATAACATCTTGCAGAAATAACTTTACACATTGTCAAAATAACTCGCCAAATCAACCTAAGGAACCCAACCTGTTCAAAATGGCAAGGAACCTCTACAATATCTGCTTAAGACAAGGTAAATATTTTGATTTTGTTTTGAAAATTTTCCTTTTATTTTCTTTCTTATTTGTTCGTTTGTAGTTTCCTTAGTTCTACTTTCTTCCATATATGTCGTGTAAAGAATACATATATATATATATATATATATATATATATATATATATATATATATATATAATTTAATATATATTCCTAAACATAAGAAATCATCAGAGTTCTAAGTGTTCAACCAACCAAAGTAACCAAATAGGAAAGAACCACAATTACCTCATATAATTAAAAGTTACCCACCTTGTACGTTGAAGATTTAGATGCATTTAGCTACAATTTCCTGTGGACTATCTTTAACGGTGGATGAAGTCATTAAGTAACTTTTAATTAATAATAATAATTTATTTTATTTCTCATGTACAAGTTATAAAATAAAACAAATACAAATACATAATAAAACATACCACAACAAATAAAAATATAATACAATACCCTAAATAGCTTATTTAAAAGAAAATCAAATTAAAAAACTAACACAAATAAAATTGCACAAGAGAAATGTAGGAGGTCCTAAGGAAAAGCCTATATTGGACCCTCCATCATAATAGAAAATATATAAAAAGCAGAAACTGAAGATATCCTTCACCTTTACCCCGTCTATAATTTCTTTCAAGGTTAAAATTACCTCTAATCCAATGGGTTCAAAAAGAATTTGTCGCCAAAACAAAACACGATAAATCAAAAGGAGAAGTGACAGAAATGACGATTCACTACAGAGACCAAAGCATAGTGAATATCAGGGGAATAAATAGAGTGTTTAAGTATTTTTTTTGTAATTAGTTACGCAACAAAATTACAAATGGAGTGAATGTGAATATATTGGGATTTATCAAATTTTATCTTTCATTATTGTAAATATACATATTTGAATTATAACAGAAGGTAGTTCAAACAATTTGTTACTTTTTTTATTAGCGATTAACCTCTCAAGGAGAGCGAGTTGATTCTATGTTAATTCTAAGAATTAAAAGTGCTTTTTTACATTAATAAATCAAATTATTGAACTATAACATAGCCAAGATAAAAACTTGTGAATGTATGGTGAAGCAGGTTTATAAAATCAGCAATGAATTTTCCGTAGACAGAAATATTATGAAGGCTTTTGAGTTTAAAAATGTAGTTCAGGGGGTTATGTCTCTCTTTCAGTTGTCTGGAGAGCTTTCTACAGCCCGAAGAATAGTAGACCAATCAAATTTAGTATGAGGATATAAATATTTTAGAATAAATTAAATTTTCCAGTTTACTCTAGTAAAAAACATGTTTTTTTTTTCAAAATCTGAATAACGATTTCGATTAAATTTAACTAATATATATTGTGAGGACTCAAAGAAAAATAAAATTATTGGTCGCTACCTCTCCAAAAAATGTTTGTCTGTAAATTATCGGAAATAAAATGCGCTCTATTTACAATGTTATAAAAGACATAATTTCTCAATATCTGCTTTACCGATTTCATTCAAATATGACAGTAATTTGAAGAATGGCCTAAACACGAGTGTAAAATCATAAGTAAAAACGTATATAAGTTGAGGGATTTAATCAAATACGATTTATTTGAAGACAAGCGGAACAAGTTACGTCTCCTGATATAGAATAAGACTTGAACACAAATTTTCACGAATATCATTTTAATTTGATCAAACGCATTACAACTACAAAGTTACCATCTTCAGTGATGCAACAACTAAACTATAAACAATATAAACTAAATAGTTATTTACAGTTTAGTTATTGAAGCTCTTGCATCACTAAAAGATTGCAACTTTTTTCGTCGAAACGCTTTTGCATAAATGAACCTTTGAGAAAATTTGTGTTCAAGTTTTATTTCAACAAGTATCTCGTGCTCAATATTTATTTGTAAATGAAGTAATTACTTAAATATATGTATTTCAAAAGACGGAAGTCCATGGTTCATTTTAATTTTTTGACTGATAACCAAACTGTATTTGGTGAGAAATAATTTTAATTGGTTTTTGGGTGTGGGTGTGTCAGAAAGTTGTACAGTTGTTACAGTTCTAAGAGAGGTGTTGGTTTCGTAGTAGATATGATTAAAAGTGCAGGAGGGGCTGGCCTGTGTTGGAAGTTAAGAATGGGATGCTGATAAGTTCAACTGTGTATAAAATGCATGACCTTGAATTAGGTGGAGATATATTTCATTTATCTGCCAGTATGGATCTTGCAAATTTGTTCAAACATGTTATTGAGGCAATTGAGTAATAGCTAATAAATATTTTAATTTTTATCATAAAAGTAGGAGTAAGTTATGTGATTGATCAAAAATAAAGTCTTTTAATAAAAGTTGAAGATATCTGAACAAAATTAAGTTTACTGATTTAGTTTAAATATAGAACTATAATTACTCAAATCATCGTGTTTACTTTTATGGAGCAGCGTATCCAGCATAAGGTGAGGTGGAGAAGTAGACTAACTGTCAAGACAATTTATGATTGTTATTTTCTTTACGAAAATTTATTTTCACTTCAATTATTTTCTTATTTTAGGTGGAAGAAGTTTCCTTTGAACTAAAGAGAGAGTATTGATCCAAGGTCGCAATAACATGTTGGTGAAGGCCTATGGAAGCTACATTGTGGACATTGCACAACTGTTTGGAGCAAAACATGATGTCGCTGTTAAAGAGCTTGGTGATGCACTCGATTTCGAAATAGAACTGGCAAAAGTAAGTAAAAAAACAATGTGTACAATTTTAGTAAAATAGAAAACAATGTGTACAGTTCAAGTAGCAATGGTATAGTGTTAACGAAAGGATTGCCATCAATCTAACATTTTACTTTCCTAGTATACAAAGTATAGTGTAAGTTTGATATTGAAAAATTATATTAATTTTTTTTTCTACAAGGCGTCCACCTTTCGTCGTTGTTGTTTTTACATAAAACACGATAGGACCCAAAAAACTTTAATAGGGACATGAACTTTGTCATAGAAGACAATCTGCTCATGTGAAACCCTATTGAAATTCAAAAAAATTTAATTAAAAATATTGAAACTACTGCCATTTTAAAACCATTATTTTGTTCAAATCTCGTGTGTAATACATGTTTCAATTCTGCATGCAAGGAAACCAATCCTTCCTTTAAACGACAAATATCGAAACTATTGTCAAAATTGTAATTTTCAACCTCCCAAGAGAATCCTATATTTACGTAATAATGAAACCCGGGGTATCTCCAAGCATTATATTCTAATGCAAATCTTAGTAATTTCTATGGTATTATTTATTGTTTATAATAGTTTATTAATAGTAATTATTTATTACAAACTTTTTTTAGAAAAGAAGAACATCAGGATTTCTCTGACCTTTATAATCCAATACAAATCAAAGTGATTTGTACCGGTTTGATTTGGTTACAGATTGCTTTGAGCAAAGAAGAACGACGAGCTTTCTCCATTACCTATAATCCATTGCCAGTAAAAGTATTTTTTACATTTAAATGTTTTTTTTTTATTATATAAGTTGTGTAAAGTTATGCGATGGGTCAAAATAATGATGCGTGAGTTCTTTTCACTTATCAGTTTAAATTTCCCTGAGCACAAAGAAGTGGGTTTTGGGATGAGGACCTCTGTAGCTCAGAAGAGTGAATAAATTATAATAAAATTTGGAATTTTAACATATTATTTAGGTCCGTATCTCAATTTAGTTTGTATAAGAAACTTGTGCAGTGTTTTTGAACAGATTATGAAAATGAAAAATTTATTTATTTGACCTTCTTTTATTCATAGTTTTAACAGGAAAAAATTGACAATCTTATATGCTTAATAATAAAAGTACCAGGAAAGCCGATCTCCGATCGGGTTATTGTCTCATCTACAAAAATGTGGGCATGTTATAAGTTATTTGGATTTGTTATAAGTACAATAATTATCTCTCATTATGAAATTTTTTAAAATATATTTTAAAACTTTTATTTGTAGATAGAACTGTGACATGTTTTCTATACACCCCACTTAATTATAGAAACAATTTTGTTTAAAAACTTTTACTACAATCTAATATAGAATTTCTTACTCTAACATAATGAAGTATTTTAATATTATTTAAAGCTATGCATTTTTAATTTCTATATGATATTTATATAAATTTTGAGTCACTTTTGATTTTTCTATAATCTTTAAAATTTCTTGGAAGGTATCGTAAGATCCTTATTTCAGCTAATTAATATCAAAGGATTTTTGAATTTTTAAAACCTAGCGTTAGGCAAATAATTGATTTAAAGATTGTTTCATTTATGGTGAATCTGGTTTGTTTTATTGACTTTAGTTTGATTTTAATTTTAGTTTTATTATTTTGCTTTGAGTTACACTCATTATTTTTTATTTTTGAACTTGTTTAACATTTTTACTCTTAACACATTTTTTTTTGGAATAGACTTGTTATTCATCGGTTGGTTTGATTATTGTCAGAAGACTGTGGCTAGTTTTGAAGCATCTCCCTCACTTATTTTTATATGGTTAATCATTTTAAATTATTTTCGTATTGTCTTTGGATTTCATAGGATGATATTTACCGGATTTTTTCGATTGGACGTTCGTTTTTTGTAATTGTGTATTTTTCCTTGAAACTCTTTAATATAATACTTCCGTCCAAACAACGTTTCGTGTATATCCATGTATTTGGCCATTATTTTCTGCTGGTAGGCTAACAAAATTTTTAGACTGTTTCTTCTCTTAACTCTTGAAAATGCTACGTAAAGCATGCCATGCATGAAAACTGGACTTCTTAAATCAACACCAACATACTCAAATGTTTGGCCTTGCGATTTATGAATCGTCATGGCAAATGCGGGTTTGACTGGAAATTGATGTCTTTGCATTGAACATCCCAGCTGACTTTTGTTTGATTCAAGAGTTATTCTGGGAATATGTACTTCTTGTCCAGCATGTTCACCAGTTATAATTTTCCCTTTAATTATATTGTTGCATAACTGGATAACAGTGAGTCTAACTCCATTACAGAGGCCTTCCGCAAGATCTAAATTTCTCAAAAGCATAATTATTGTGGTTTTTTTAAAAATTTTAGCTCATGTGGAGGTAAATCTGCAATTTCAATTGAATTTAGAAATTCAGGAGTAAATTGCAATGTATCTTCTGCTGGATCTTTTACTGAATCATAGCTTTTATATTGCTGACTTTTACCACCTAACTTTTCAATGATTTCAGCATTAATTTTGGCCACGTCCTTATTTAATGGTGCTAAGATTGCTCGGTCTTTCATATTTCCATATTGTCTGTTAAGCAGGCAGTTGCCAAAAACTTCATCGATTAAATCACCATTTGAAATTATATCACTTGAAATTTTAATTTCATCCAACTCGTTTTTTGGAAGTTCACCATTCCCAACTTTTAGAGGATAATTAGCAAATTCTAGTTGCTCCGGATCAACACACATATTTTATGTTAATGAAAAAAACTTTAAATTATGCCACAAAGGGCTCTTTTTTATTGACAAATCCACAAGTTCACTTCGATTAGCTCTTGGTTGAACTGGCAAGCACTGCCGAAAGTCTCCTCCTAGAACCATAACTTTTCCTCCAAATGGTAAATTTGGATTAGCTATAGTTCGCAATAACTCGTCTATGTTTTTAAGTCCATATTTAGGAAGCATAGGAGCTTCATCCATTAGGAAAATATCAATTTTTGCAAGCTCTCTAGCTTTAGCTGATCCAGGTTTAATATTCGAAACAGATTCAGCAGTTAAGGGTACCTGAAGGCCACAAGTTTTATGAGATGTATGGCCGTTTGGCACAAGCATTGCTGCGATTCCTGTAAAAGCCATACACTTTACTTTGTCTTTGGTTGGTTACTTCTACAAAGGTAGAATACGTCAAAATGTTTTTTTTATTTATTTTTTTAAATTTAAAAATACAATATATCGGTGAAGGGGATCTCGTTCTGGCTAAGAAATCCCGTTTTTTACGAAAAATTATATTCAAAAGAAAAGTTATTAAGATTTTGATGTATGATGGAAAGAATTTAGTTCAAATTGTTCGCTATGTTTAGTTTCGTTACCTTAAATGCAATATTTCTCCGGTTAAATATTGTTTAAATTTAAAATAAAATAAAATATGTATCTAATATTTTAATGTCAGCTACAAAACCAACCAAATAAAATTTCAAAATTTTTTAATGCAACAACGTTAAGAGAAAAGTTATTGCATAGTTATGAGATCACACTTACATGAATGTTTTAAATTACTGACTACTCACACAATTTCTTTATCAATAATTTTTTTTTAAGAGAAGGAAAAATCCTCAAGGACCATTTCTTACCTGGGCCCTGTGCCCAGGTTGTGCCGGACTCGTACCGACTTAAAAAACCTCCTCTGTTTTCCAGGGCTTTTTTGCCAAACACGGAACTACCTTCCGGCTATACCCATCGTGTTGGCAAACCCTCCTTCCTAGTTCTTCTTTTTAAAGTGGACTAATGGTCATGCTGCTTATGGCATTTAAGGCTGTATGTTCAAAAATCTATTTTGTTAATAAATATTTGTTATTAAATAATAATGAATGGTAGCGTGTAAAATGTTCAAATAATGCTAATTCAATGTATAAATTATGCCATTTTTACTGATAAATGAGCAACTTTTTTAGATCATTATAAGGATCTTTAATATTTAATCTTTAATATTTTGATGTATGATGGAAAGAATTTAGTTCAAATTGTTCGCTATGTTTAGTTTCGTTACCTGTGTAGTTCTAGATACAACTTCGGTCAATATGACCACGAAATTCACTTTTCCTCACACAAAAAAAAAGACATCTAGCTCCTTCAGAAGTCCCACAATAAAACGTTACGGTATTTTAAGCTTGCCGGTTACAACTGCATTGTTTTGAGTCGTCCATTCTTATTGGGCGGTGAATCCGTTGTCAAGGCAACAAGTTTGTTTTTCAGTGTTGGTTTACTTTATAATAGGCCAAATTATATTTTGGTATTTGAACAGAATAATCAGCCAGTGAATTATTTATTCAATAATGATATAATTTTGGATATGATAAAGAGATATTATTAAAAACTTTATTATTTACATAAACACACTACAAATAACTTCTCTGCATCTAAATATTTAGTAAATACAAGTTACATATTAACTTATTTGAGATTATTTAATTCCTGCTGCCAGCTGATTGCAAATACTGTTATCATGAAATGCTATAATTTATATATTTTTTACTGTGTATTTTTCGAATCGTGAAAACTCATAGAAAATGATTTTTCTCGAAATTTTGACAAAGTTCATTGGATTCCTGATGTTAAAAACCCTTTATATACAAAATATGGAGAAAATCTTTAGAGTCGTTTTTGAGATAAAATGACTGGAAATAGGTACATAGGCTACATACAATTCCTTGCTCGTTTAATAGAATTTTCGAATCGTAAAAACTCATAGAAATTGATTTTTCTCGAAATTTTGACCAAGTTTTTTGGATTCCTGATGTTGAAAACCCTTTATATACAAAATATGGAGAAAATCGTTAGAGTCGTTTTTGAGATAAAATGACTGGAAATAGGTACATACATACATACAATTCCTTGCTCGTTTAATAGAATAAGATAGACAACTGTTCACATTATAAAATGTAATACATATAATATAAAATAAAATTCTTAATAACATAATAAACAATAATATTATTAATAATAATAATAATAACAAAAAACACTTCCTGCTGTATTACAAGATAATAGCAAAGGGTCACTTCATCCCGAGGTTAAAACCTGTTTAGGATGAAATACTCTATACGTTTCCAACAATACAGAAAACAATTTAAAAATTATATTATAAAGTTATTTAAAAGTTATATTAATTTGACCTACTTTACAGGTCCAGGGCCATAGAAAGCTATAGCAATGGAAAAATTTATTGGTTATCCTAATGAACTCCTAGAAGACAAGAAGTTTGAGAAGTTTTATAAAGAGATGAGTGACTCAGAACTACCAACTTTAAAACAAGACAAAGTAGGAAATCAAAAATTAGTGACGCAGCTATATGTTTCAGTTAAAATGATAAATGTAAAACATCAGTGGTCAAAATATTGTCAAAGGGTTGGTAGTAATAAGAATGGTAAACAATATATTTTCCCCATTTTTGTTTCAAAGATGAAAAAACCTAAAAGTCATTATAAAGACCCCTGCTGTCGAATATTATAATACAGTCAGGGTAAATAAAGAGAGACCTGATAGGAAAGATGAAAGAGAGGGATCTAAGCCAAGACTTAATTGTTGAAAAAATCCAGCAAAGTTAATCGGGATTGTGACATCCTTACTCACTTTAGTCGACCGCTGAAAGTTTTAATAAATACAATAATGTACAGACATTTTCATGCATCCCCTATACAAGTATAGTGATATTTGTATAGCTCCGAGATCCGGTATGACAGAGTATGAATAGTGAGTGTAGGCTCCTTCACATATTATGTTCGAGGTCCGAGAGGGACACTGTCACGAGCAAAGTGAGTGGACACTTTTTACACACATAAACATCTACAAGTCCTGTTATGCCCATGCCCACGTCAAAAAAGTATAGATATATACAAACAACCAGGTTAAAAAATATATGTAACCCTACTGGATAAGACACCTTGATCTACCAATACAATTTAACATTTCCAACAAGGCGCAATAAACCAATTTTTTAGTGGCATTAAATTTATAGGATTTGCTGGTATTAGATTTTATGTTGGGGATGGGTGAGTACCATGAAGAACACATCAACTTATTTTGGTTCGTGTACAGTTATGTGACATAGTAGTGCAGCATTTTTTAAATCTTTTGTTTTCTCTGTTTTTAACTAAACGGGTTGAATATACAATTAGAGAACTTGGCTGAAAGTGGTGGAATTAAACTGAATTCAAACTGAAAATTATAAGATTTTAATTAGAATACATATATAAAAAGCCATTAAAACACTCTTTTGAAACATTAATTTTTCAAAATGAAATACTCTCTAGACTCCCCAATATCTGGGAGGGGGGGGGGTATATCAGACCCAAGTGGCACAATCTCTACTTAGATTTTAAGTTTGAAGACCACTGGTATACAATATTACATGCCTTGTAATATTGCTCAAATAGATGTGTGGTTTTACTCCAGTATTCACTCTCATGCACTTGCAGTTGAACTAGTCAAGAAATAGAATAATCACATTGTATACATTTATAACTTTTTCTCTGGTATATACTCTTAAGTACTTTAATTTGACCTGATTGAGAAGCTGAATATCATAATTTTAACATTTATATGTTTTATGGCAGTATGCACTCTCGTATGCATTTTAGGACCAGCTGATTCCGAACAATAATCATATTTTGCACATTTATATGCTTTTCCCTAGTATGCTCTAATATGTGCACTTTAAATGAACACGATACAGAAGCAGAATATTCACAATTTCCTCATTTAAATGATTTTTCTCCTGTGTGTTTTCTCATGTGCACTCTAAGTGTATGTAATTGAGATGCAGAATAATCACAATTTGCACATTTAAATGGTTTTTCTCCTGTATGCGTTCTCATGTGGACTCTAAGTATATATGACCGAGAAGCAGAATAATCACAATTTGAACATTTATATGGTTTATCTCCAGTATGGTTACTCATGTGCAGTTTAAGACTATTTAAATGAGAAGCTGAAAAATCACAATTTACACATTTATATGGTTTTTCTCCAGTATGCACTCGCACGTGGTTTCGAAGATGACCTTTATCAGAAGCAGAATAATCACAATTTGCACATTTATATGGTTTTTCTCCAGTATGCACTTTCATGTGGACTCTAAGTGAATCTGACCGAGAAGCAGAATAATCACAATTTGTACATTTAAATGGTTTTTCTCCAGTGTGTATTCTCATGTGGTTTTTAAGTTTATATAACTGTAAAGCAGAATAATCACAATTTGCACATTTATATGGTTTTTCTCCAGTATGCACTGTCATGTGCAGTTTAAGATGACCCGATGTAGAACTAGAATAATCACATTGTCCGCATGTATATGGTTTATCTCCAGTATGCATTCTCATATGCACTTTAAGAGTACTTGATTGAGTAGTTGAATAATCACAATTTGAACATTTATATGGTTTTTCTCCAGTATGCACTCTCATATGACGTTTAAGAGAACCTGGTGTAGAATAAGATAAATCACATTGACCACATTTATATAGTTGTTTATCTCCAGTATGCACACTCATGTGGCGTTGAAGTTGAGCTTTACAAGAAATAGAATAATCACAACTGGTACAACTAAATGGTTTTTCTCCAGTATGCACTCTCATGTGCACTTTAAGACAACCTGATTGAGCATTTGAATAATCACAAAGTGTACATTTATATGGTTTTCCTCCAGTATGCTTTCTCATGTGCACTTGAAGATTACCTGATTGAGTAGTTGAAAAAATCACAAAGTGTACATTTTTATGGTTTTTCTCCAGTATGCTTTCTTATGTGCACTTGAAGACTACCTGATTGAACAGTTGAAAAAACACAAAGTGTACATTTATATGGTTTTTCGTCCATATGCTTTCTCATGTGCAACTTAAGTTTATATGGAAGTAAAGCAGAGTAATTACATTGAGTACAGTTGAAAGATTTTCTGGTTACATGGGAGGTTGATTTCCTAAATGAAGTGGACCTACGAGTACTTTTGCCAATGATCTGCATATCTAAAACAAATTGAAACAGGATTTGTCTCAATTTAAATTCAAATTATTGTTAAATAGAATAAAACTCGAACACAAGATTATACAAAATTTATGTTTACTTAATCAAACGCGTTTCAACAACAAAGTCGTCATCCTCAGTGATACACGAGCTACAATAACTAAACTATAACTGAGGATGGCGACTTTGTCGTTGAAACGTGTTTGATTAAGTAAACGCAATTTTTGTGAGATCTTGTGTTTGAGGTTTATTCTATATTATTATCTCACAAGTCAAAATTAATATTTATTTACAAATTATTGTTAATTATTAATTATTAAATAATGTACTGTTGACTTATATTAAATTATAACTTCATTGTTTCCCTCTAAAAATAATATACAGTAAAGAAATAGTAGAGAAAGAAAATGAAGGGTATTAGTTTTGTATCAAATGATTTTGCATTTCTCGTGGGAGTTTAATGCAGTCTTTCACTTTTTCTTGACTCCAGTACAGTCGACGGATATTTCATATTTCTTTGAACTTCCAATATATTTTATTAAAGGTTTAAATATAAAGCATGACCTTTATAAAATGCTTTCAACTCTGGTCAATCCTCAATCACAGTTGTAATTATGACACACTTAGTTCACAAGCAAAGAGTTAAAAGTATTTTTTAAATGGCTTGCTTCATTGAATTAAAAGATAATATTTATTAAATACTTGTTTTTAAATAAGTTGTGCAATTACAATTTTGTAGCGTTGTAGAAAATATTAAAGCAATTTTTTAACATAAACAGTAGGCTGCATAAAATTTACAAAATTTAGAGCTGGACAGACACAAAACCAGATATATACAAATAATTTTCTTTACGATTGCACTCCGGAATAAATAATTTCATCCTTGTTAAATGCTACTTCCTTGGGTTATAGCTATTTGTGAGCATGGGTAAGGTTAGGTTAGGTTAGGTAGTATGAAATATGACGTACCAAAGAGCTCACTATTGAGAGTGTTAACATTTTCAATTTAGATAGCCTTTGTAAATTTCCATTAAAAAGGTTTGGTTATCACTTCTATAACAATATAATGCTTTATTTGAGCCTGCAATAATATAATACATAACTATAACTTTGGGGCCCAGCCAAGGAGCCCACCAAACCAAAATCATAATAATTATAAATTAGGATGTAATGAAAAGGGATTTTTAAATAATAAAATATGAATTGGCACTTGCGATTTTGTTGAGCTGTGCAATATGAAGTAGAAAAAGG
The DNA here is from genome assembly GCA_963513935.1 of Aphrophora alni. Lineage (NCBI taxonomy): Eukaryota > Metazoa > Arthropoda > Insecta > Hemiptera > Aphrophoridae > Aphrophora > Aphrophora alni. Next base: position 24,067,191 of record OY740779.1, on the reverse strand, counting down.
GGGGAGAGACGAGGAGTGGAAGGCTTGAAGTAGCGAGCCGATCCGGAGTCTTTTCCGAGAGCCGCTAGAAGAAAGACTGCTACGCTACGGGTCAGGTCAGTCCATTTTCGGCCACGTGCTAGTTAAATTAAACGGTATGCTATTCGGCCACTATTAAGGCTTTATCTTGCCGTTATGTCTTTTTAATAAATCATAATCATTTTTGTAATCTTTTAATTCGGCACTAAAATAAAATATAACGTTAAATTTCACTTGCGCTGCGTGCGTTCATTAGCGTCCTAACCCGACTAATTGGCCCATCCTGACGAGATTCGGCTTAAGTGTACGCGGTCTCCAGCGGTCACAACTTTAATTTCTAGTTATATATAATAATAATAATAAGACTAGGATCATTGTAGTTGATGGGATCTCTAACAATCGACTCAATATTATTACACATGACTAAACACAGTTAATGGAATGCAAAATGATTTTAATAGCATGCCATTGGGTCTTCAACTTCTACTAAAGTATTGAGTGTGACTACAGTCGGTACTCGGTGAAATTCCATAATAAGGCAAAACAAAAATGATAAGCACTTATAATTTCACAAAAAACAATTTATTGCTACAGCTGTTTCGCCGTTAGGCATCGTCATGTTGTCTGACGATGTCTAACGGCGAAACAGCTGTAGCAATAAATTGTTTTTTGTGAAATTATAAGTGCTTATTATTTTTGTTTCGCCTTCCTACTAAAGTAGTGCATTCTGTACTTAATTCATAAAATTACACATGTTTAGCTCACATATTTGCTGCAAAGTTAGCCACGTATTGCTGATGCGATGTAACTTAATCTCACAGCTGTGTAATGTTTGCCTTACCTCCAGGTTTAACTGAGTTCATCTTTGATGACAGTTTTTTCCATTGTACGATTATTATGTATATAAAAAAAAATCCGTTTTAACTGCCAATTATCCTATTTCACCTTTATTAAATTATATATGTGAGATAGAAAAAAAAGAGTTCGATTACAAGCATATCCATTGATATGCCACACTTACCGATGTCATGTACAGGATGTCCCGTTATTTTATGAATGATTCTATTTATGAATTAATTAAGTTTTATGAATTAATCGTTTTAATGTGTGATGATTTGTGTGTATTTATTTTAGATGCATGTGAAACTATGTGTTTAAGTGTTAAGTGTTCATGACAACGGAGTGACTCCTCCTGAAAACTTGATAATGGCAGAATAGCCGAAACGGCCGTCGTTTAAATAACGCTACTCTTGACTATTGGTGACGGTAAGTTTTCCTATTATGTTAATTTATAACAATAGTCGGTATGGCAAAAAACATAAATTGTAACATCTGTTAATTCAATAATAGCATGCCGTAGTTACCCCAATTGGTCTCTAGTGCAATCTGTAATGAATTCGTAAAACTACAACTTTTCAGGTAACATTATAGTGTGGTATGGGACTTCTTCTGTTATTATTAATATGGTTTAATTGGACATTTGTCAATAATATTAGTATATTCTTCTTCTCTTAGTTATATATATAATGATGCAACTTACCCTGTGAAGTACAAAGAAGCCTGTCTGATGTAGAAGTGTGTTCCTCTTCTGTAGAGTGTGACTCAACTTCCTGCAACATAAGAAGACATTATTGTAAATAAGTATCCAAAGTATAAACATATTTTAGTAATTTTTCCCAAGATATAAAATATTTTTAACATTTGTTGTCAATAACATTCTGTAAAATATAAAAAAAATAAAAAAATTATCAATTTAATAATTTGATATTAGATACAATCAGTTTTTATGAAAAACTATAAAATAGCTAAAAATTAGGCCCATTTTGAAAATTTCCCCATTAAAATATAAATATCATTCAAATGAAACTTGTAATATAAAATATTTGAGATAAAGGTCTATAAAATGTATATATATAATAGAAAAATGTTAGTTATAACATTTTTGGAGAGCAATGTAATGTCTAATGTACAACCTGTCTGGGTTTCCTCTCAGAAGTTGACGTTCACATGGTAATTTACTGGTTTTAAACCCCCCAAACCTAGACAAGCAATATACCACTGGAAATAGGAGAATCTCTACAGTACTAACGTATAAGAGTTCTTCAAAAATACTTTATATATATAATAAATATTTCACAATTCATTGCGTGTCGTAAAAATTCGGGAAAATGTGCTTTCATAGATTACGGTCTAGATCTCACTCTACATAAATCCTACGAGATTTTTATAAACACAGCTGGATGGAGGAAGAATTTATCTATAAGGGAGTGTCAATGTTTAGTAGACTAAGCAAAATGGCTTGTGAAAAATAAACAAATGTAACATTAACTTCATCCGGTTATATCAATAACATCTTACCTAATTTAATACCTTAGGTTAAATGAAAATGCAAGTTCGGATCTTTAGCTTTCCATTGATGCCAAATTTATTGCGATTAGACAAATTTAGTGGATTAAAGCTTGAAAGAAAAATAAGACTTTTTACATGTCTCTTTAAGTTGTTATGTCGGTACTGCTTCAGTGTAGAATAAGGTCTCTCTATTTGTGACATGTGTGTCATTACTGGATTAAGTCCCTTTGGTTCAAAAAAGTTGTTTTGGGAATAATGTGATGAAATAAATGAAAGTGGGTTCAGGGAGAGTTCTAATATGTAAGATGCAGAGGTCACCGACAGTGTCAACAGAGCCATCTATATGAGAAACTAATAATAATATGTTCACAAACACAACAACCCACACTTAAAACAATAAATTTGATTGAACAATGAAAATGGCCACAAGAGCTATCCTAGGCCAGAAATCACATAGTTATTATTTTCTATATACAGCCACACTAAATAATCATTTGCTTTGTTAATTTTTTGCATTTTAAAATAAATTTTGGTTAAATAGCAAACTATTTTACAATATATCGGTTCACATGTTCACATTTCATTGATCTGACTTATCCAAATTCCACTGACGCATTATTCCCAAATTTCATCAAAATAGTTAGATCCATTTTTAGGATATGCAAGCTTACAAAAAACAGCTTCAACTTAATAACAAAACATTCATCGTTTAGCACCACGATACTCCACTGCAACTCTCCACCCAGAAGTTTCATATTTATTTGTTATTCAAACTTTTATTATAAGTTGTTCAATAAATGTTTTATTTTGTTCAATAACTGTTTCATTTTTGTATAATAATAACTATAACATCATTGAATACAAATTATAAAGTTACGGATAATATGGGTCATTTTAGGCAGAAAATTATTATTACATTACAAAATGATAATCCCAATGAGGCCAACCATAGAAATTTCAATATCAGTAAATTGAAAATTTAAGTTAACCCTCCAACCGGCAATGTTAATTGTCTTGAAAATTCTTCGTTAATAAAATATATTATTTGTATACAAAACCTAACTTATAAGACATCATTTTTCTCAGGAAGATGCATAGAATTCATCTATGTAATAAAAAAAAATTTTTTTTCAAACGGTTTTGGAGTAAGTATGTTAGATGTCAAAAATGATATTAACTTTTTTTCAGAAAAATCTGTATCACCCTAAATCAATAGCTTACTACCTTTTTCTAAGATATACAAAAGTTTTGTGTAATATTTTTGAATATATTTAGAAAAAAAAAGAGAAAAAATGTTACATTTTAAAAATTAAAAAAATTATATACGAAAAAACTGAATTTTCTCTTTATTTTTTCCAAAAAACATAAAAAATAGTAAAATATATTTTATACAGAACTTCTATATATCATTATGTCCAGAAAGGTGCATAGAATTTAGTTGTGTAGTGCAAAAAAAGTTACATGTATCACATTTGGAGTTTTTTGGTCAAATACCAAAAAATCTAAGAGTAACGAAGCAGAAATTTCACAGAAATGGTGATCAAAAACATACTAATACATTTTTTGCAATTTTTTTAACCGTTACTTGAGATTTCTAATATATTTGTGAATATATTAAGGGGGAAAAAATAATAATATGTTACATATTCTAAATAAAATTTACGATTTTTCAAAAATTTGTATTTTGGCGCTTGAAGGTTAGGGTGACATGTCAAACTTTTAGGCATAATTAGTATTTTTCTAAAGCTAGGCCTAAAACAAAAGCGTTAGATTTTACTAATACAATATACTTTACAAAGAATAACACACATATTCACTTGTATACTCATATAAAACACTAAATATAAGAAAATATGCTTATAGCCTAAACTTACCATTGTTATTTATAGGTTATTCCATATACACACTCGAAATTCACTCAAAAACAAACTTTAGAAATAAAAACACATATATTGTAACTTGTATACACAATTTATATACAATTTGTATACACAAACCTTCAAAATAACAAAAATCTAATCCCAAAACCAATATTTGCCACGCCAAATATTATAGTGTTCACGTCAGACATTTACTACGTTTGGACTTCAAAGTTCAAAACAACAAATTATTAGTAAGCAATTCCTCAACTCAAGTGGTACCAACTTATAGAATGGAATTTCCCCTACAACATAGAGTAAAAAGAAAAATAATTTTAAAAACAGAGAGATATCAACTTCGTCTTTTTGTAAAGCGAATCGAATGCTAAATGAATTTCTTGTTGTCAGGTTTGTTCTATGTTCAAGTACGAATATCTTTGGATCTGTTAGACGCAGAACAATGTGTAATCTACGGTTAGAAAGAGAAACATGTGATCTATATAACAGTGTTTTAGTTGACTTAAATGACAGTAAAATAGAGTTGTAATCATATCAGGAAAAATAGAGCAGCGCTATACGAAAAGGCGCAGAGTTGAAAATTACGATTTTTAGCATCAAAAATACTCGAACTTCACCAATTTTTGGAATATTATTTATAACGTTTTGTGGTAATTTTTTGCATGATATGCATCTACGGAACATTAGCTTTCCAACGTATTTTATTTATTGCGATGGGACAATTTTAAGTGGGCGTAACGTTGAATGGCAAAATACGTGATTAAGAGTTGGTGAAATCACTTGGGAGCACGTGGGCGACCTACTGTAAGTCGCCGTGCCGGTTGGAGGGTTAATGATAAAGTTTTGATTTAACCAGTTTAATTTTAAGTTCATATTAAGAAATTGGATAACTTGATATAAATTTTTTAAATTAGTATAATAATCTTAATTAGGTTAGGGTTCAAAATAAACAAATTTTGAAACTAAATAACTCATTATTATCAAATTTAAATATAGGAGATTTGTTTTTAAGACTCATAATTGGAATTCAATACTTGGAACTATATTATAAATAGTTAATCTTCATCCAATGCTTTAGTGTAACTTGTACTTAAAATAAATTTATGCAAAATAATGAAGTATTTAAGTCGTTTTTGTATAAATTACAATTTAGTAAATAATTAAATAATTAGATACAGATAATTAGTGAATAGGTTAGATCAATTAGGATGAACTTTTAAGTTAAAGTTAATGAGAGACAAATGGAACATTCTAGAACAAAGGCGTAAAGAACGCTTAGTTACAATTGAAATAAACGAGAATGACGTGGAATCAACTAAATCTAATTTCACTCTATTATATGGATCTATTTTTAACTTGTCATATTACGATAATCATACATGACTGGTCATTTAAAAGATAAAGCACCGACTGACTACTGATAAAGAAAGTTATTATTTTTTATGATTTCTATACATATTTTAAATTGTCTTTAAATTGACTCAATATTTGTAAATACAGTGTATTCCCGATTATCTGCGAACAATTGTCAGCGAAGCAGATTATCCGTGAGTCTTGCTGAAGAAATAAGTAATTTTTTTTTACTGTTCTCTTTACCTGTTTCGTATGGGTAACAACCAGTAAAACTACGATAACGAAGTTGTGCAGTGGAGCTAAGCTTACTGACTAGAGTGGTTGGACTGTGACACTAATGAGCCAGAATTTGAGCGAATGATGGACCAAGAAATAGCAAACAAAGCAAGTAGGGGCGAGTGAAGAGCAAAGTGTAAACGAAGAGAAAGAAGAAAGGTACACGCATGCACGATTAATACACGAAGTCTCCTTGGAACACATCAATGGACTGCTCACTAATACAGTATTTAGAAAAACAAGACGATAACATGAATTTAGCTGAATAACTGATGCTAAAAAAAGTTCAGTCTAGAATCAAAAGACAGTGTTGGAATGATTTGTAGATGTTTCAGATTATTATTCAGATATTATTTGTATATACAACAGATAAATTTTTAGATTTGATGGCGAGTTTTGGCTTTCAATCCTTGATTAATGAAGTAACCAGGGACATCAGTGGTTCATGTATAGATCATGTGTTTTTGAGACTTTGTAAGCGTAAACAAATTCTAAATTTTGAATTGGATGTTTTAAATTGGGCAATAACCGATCATTCCTTGGTTTCTCTATCACTATTCCTGGTTGATGGTAAACAGGTCATTCAAACGAAACAACTTTGTAAAATTAATTTTGAAACCTTGGATCATAAACTCGAGTCTTGTGACTGGAGTATAGTTTACAATTGTCATTGTGTTAATACTGCTTTTGAAACATTTTTGAAAATATTCAATAAAGTAATTGAGGACTCTAAAGAAATAACCAATAGTAAGGTACGTTTTGTCAAATTGAAGCCCTGGATCACTGATAGGTTGTGTGTTCGGGTAAAAATCCGTCATCATCTTTATAAAAAACTAAAAGCTCAACCGTACAATAATAAACTAAAACGCTATTATAAGTCATATGATCGTAGACTAAAAGCTGATATTAGATTAACAAAGGAGAAATTTTACGCAAATTGTTTCAAATCTTTAAGTGGTAACATTAAGAACCAATGGCAACTAATTGATGAAATTATCGGTGAACAAAAATCAAATTCTAAAATTGACAAAATAATACATAATAATGTTGAAATAAGTAATCCAAAAGAGGTAGCATCTTCATTTAATAATTTTTTCTTAAGTGTAGCACAAGATCTGAGATCTAATATAAACAATATTAGCATAGAGAGTGGCCTTGAGAAATTGTTTCCCAATAATAGTCTATCAAATTCAATCTTTATTTTACCAATATCAAGAGGAGAGATTAAAAATATTATCAGTGGTTTAAAGCCAATAAGACTATATTTTTGGGCCATTGATAAAAATCCCCCATCGGTAATTTTATTATTTTAAATTTTAATAATTTTAAATAACTTTCAAATTTATGATGTGGAATGAATTTCTTTGTGAAACTATCTGTCGTTTGTCTTTATTGTAAACTACTAAACTAGTTTCGCTCCAATTCATTTGCACATTCCTATAGATTCTAACCAACATACATTGCTGCCAAGTAACAGCCCTTAAGCTACATTTTACCTCCAATTTAATTTTTTGTACATTATTGATGACTTGGTAAAGACATTTCAAAATGTTTTTTATCCAATAAAATGTTAACAAATTGATTTTATACCGACAACAAATTTATTAAACTCTCAATACGTGCTGTAGCAGGTTATTAACATTGATCAGGCCTACTTTAATGATCGGTATCAAAATCCTTTGGATTTTTAAGGACTATAAAGACTTTCATCACCAATTTAAAGTGACGCCGAGTAATATCTTCGAAGCACCACAACTTTGTCTTCTTTATTCACTGATAAAGGAATCTACCAAATCGTATTTCTACCATTTTTTTTCAATTTGAATAATTTTAAACAACTTACAAAACCATTATGTTGTGGAATAAATTTGATTGTAAAATTATATGATTTTTGTGTTGTAGTTTAAACTATGCGTTTCGAGAACAGGTTCTCATCTTCAGGTGAAATTTTTTACTCACATGTGAGCACGTCAAACAAAAATAAAAAGTACAAGCACACACGAATTACAACGTAAAATATCGCACTGCACATTATAATAAAATTGTATAAAAATGTTTCATTGTAGGTAGACCTACAAGTTGTCATTGCCGCGGTCAATCGTTGTGTGTATCGGTTAATTTGTGTGTGCTTGTACTTTTTATTTTTGTTTGACGTGCTCACATGTGAGTAAAAAAATTTCACCTGAAGATGAGAACCTGTTCTCGAAACGCGTAGTGTAAACTACAACACAAAAGTTGCATGACGGGAATACCAGGTATATGTATATATGTTTATATAGGTATACTATATTTAGTTTCATACTATATTGCAACTGGAGACATAAACAATGAATATATGATTTTGTTGTTAGCTACTAAACCGATTTCGCTCCAAATTATTCACACATCCTTACAGATAATAATAAACATACAACGCTGCTGCCAAGTATCAGCTCACGATGTTGTCCCTCAACTTTAATTTTGATCTTTTAGTTCATTATTAATGATTTGGTATAGAAAAGAAACTATTACATTTTTATCTAATAAAATGTTAAATAAATTTGCTTGTGGCATCAACAACTTTGTTAAACGGCCAGTGTGTTTGTGGCTGATTTTTATCTCACTCAAAATCGTACACATTCTTAAGGACTATAACATATGTTTTAGTGTGATGCCGAGTAATGGCTACCAAACTCCACAACTTTACTTTCGTTATTCACTGATAAAAAAATGTCCCATTTGGAATTTCTATTATTTTTTTGATTTGAATAATTTTAGATAACTTACAAAACCACTTGATTGTAAATAAATTTGTTTGTAAAATAAACTGTAGTTGGTTTAGGCGTAAGATACTAAACCTATTTCGATCCAGTTTATACGTTCTTACCGATGCTAACAAACATGCATCACTCCCAAGTAACAGCTCAAAAGCTCAAATTATTCACACATCCTTACAGATAATAATAAACATACAACGCTGCTGCCAAGTAACAGCTCACGATGTTGTCCCTCAACTTTAATTTTAATATTTTAGTTCATTATTGATGATTTAGTAAAGAAAAGAAACTATTACATTTTTATCTAATAAAATGTTAACTAAATTTGATTTATTTTGTAAACACATTTGTTAAATGTCCAGTGTGTTTGTGAATGATTTTTATCAGTAATTAGGCCTACTCTTATCTCACTCAAAATCCTATAGTATATTTTTTAATGTAACCAAGCTCAGCAACTTTACCATCGTTATTCATTGATAAAAGAATCTTCCAATCGGTATTTCTATTATATTATTGATTTGAATAATTTTAAATAACTTTTAAAGCCACTTTATTCTGGAATAAATTTGTTTATAAAAGATCTGTAGTTTGTTTTGTTGTAAACTGCTAAACCGATTTCGCTCCAATTCACACATTCTTACCGATGCTAACAAACTTACATCGCTGCCAAGTAACAGCTCATAAGCTCCGTTAAACTTCAGTTTTGCTTTTACAATTTATTAGTCCAGTGAATACAAAACAGTTTTTGAGATAGATTTTTCATCATGTCCACCCTCAATTACATGTTTTTGGAAAGATTTAAATCAAATTTTCATTCATATTCTAACTACCTATTATATAAATAATATTATTTTGGAGTAATAGTTGGAGAGAATATTTAAAAAAGAAAAAGAAAAAAGTATATAAGATTAACAAACAACAATGTTTCATTAGTTATCTTTATGGGTTCAAAACAAATTTATTGGAGTTTTAATTTGTTATATCAAGTCAGAAATTTTCAAAATATTTAAAGAGGAAACATAATGTGGATAATATGTTAAAATTCTGTATGTCCGTTGAACAGGGAAGTTCAAAATTATTGTTACATTTTATTATTTTAATTTCTGGCTAACGTAGGAAGTTGATTGACCAGGCATTGGAAAATTCTTTATAGAGAAATTTTGGTCAGTTTTTCAGTGTGAAATAATCCATTTTTTGGGTAGGTCTCCTCTTCAATGTGGTTGTCGATGAATAGTGTAGGAGTGAATGAGTCCAATTCTCATTGAGGAAAACTTGGGGTGGTCCTGCGAGAAAAGGGCTTAAAAAATACAATTTTAATTTTGTGTTAGTTAATTCGACATTTTCAGGTGGTACTCAAGTAGAGTCTCCGCCACTATAGGACAAAAATGGTGGGGGTACCCCCCCCTAGGCCCCTCCCCTTGGCCCCCACCCTTGGCCCCTCCCCTTGGCCCCTCCCCCTTTGCCCCCTCCCCCCTTGGCCCCTCCCCCTTTGCCCCCTCCCCCCTTGACCCCTCCCCCTTTGCCCCACCCCTCCCCCCTCCCCCCTTGACCCCTCCCCATTTGCCCCACCCCTCCCCCCTCCCCCTTGACCCGTCCCCCTTTGCCCCACCCCTCCCCCCTTGACCCCTCCCCCTTTGCCCCACCCCTCCCCCTTGACCCCTCCCCCTTTGCCCCACCCTCCCCCCTTGCCCGCCATTTTGTTGCCCCCTCCCCCCCCTGCCCCTCCCCTTGGCCCCTCCCCCTTGCCCGCCATTTTGTTGCCTCTCCCCCTTGCCCCCACGCCGACGTCATTGCCCGACGCCATTGCCTAATGCCCCCTCCCCATTGCCCCCTCCCCGTTGCCCCGCCCCTCCCCCGCACGCCATTTTGATGTTTTACCCAATCCTTGCTCACCATCCTCCTGGAGACGCCATTTTGTTGCCCCCTCCCCGTTGCCCCTCCCCCGCACGCCATTTTGTTGTTTTACCCAATCCTTGCCCACCACAGACGCCATTTTGTCCCCCATACCCCTTGCCCCCGCCTGTGACGTAATGCATTGCACACGTAATTTGCTGTTTCCCCCTCCCCACCATCCATCAGTGACGTAAATTTTTTCTTCCCTAGTGGGATTCGAACCTGTGAAGTTAAGATTTGAAGGCAGACACGCTACCGACTGAGCTATCATGCACAGTATTACAAATTGTATATTTAATGTATTATATAAGTCACCATGTTGTTGAGTACACCCATACCCCCTCCCCCTGCCCCGACTGTGACGTAATGCTACCAGTCGTAGGTAAGAAAGGGGGGTCGCTTTCGGCTGTTTCGGCTACCATTCCAAGGTCACAGGTGTGTTTAGACAGGTTCTGACTGGTCTAGCCGGATTGGTTCGGAAGGCAGACACAGCTATTACAAGGACACAAACACAAATCCGTACCGTAAGGCGTACCGAGTTTTTCGCGCGCGCGCGTAAAAACTCGCGTACGCCTTACGGTACGGGTATAGCTCGTACCTCGAGGTTGTAAGGTAAGGGCCGGGGGTTCCGACCCAACGTTTGACCCACTGTCTACCAGGGTGTAGCACATGTGTTTATGTATCGTGTTAAACCTAAAAGAATGTTAACCTAGACTTATTAAAGTTCCTACTTTTGCCTAAACCTATGCTTACCACAGCCCACACGGGTGTTAGTTTTGTCACTATTTAACAACCGAAATATATTTTTACCAACCGATTTACCAACCGAAATATACTTTTCCAACCGAAATATACTTTTAACAACCGATTAACCAACCAAAATATACTTTTACCAACCGATTTACCAACCGAAATATATTTTTACCAACCGACTTTCCAACCGAAATATACTTTTACCAACCGATTTTCCAACCGAAACATACTTTTAGCAACCGATTTGTCAACCCAAATCCCCCACCACCTCCCAACAGAGCGCGTGTGCGTTGAAGTGACAGCATTGGTCACGTGATGGAATAACCGGGGCCAATTCCCTTGACTAAACAAAAGTAGTGTCCACAGTCGGGTTACTGGCAGTGTAGCACGACCAGAGTTAAAACAAGGTGACTCACACGACTACTTGAAAAGAGCTATGGAGCCAATTTACATTGTTTCCTCGCAAAGTAGGGAGACGAAAAAATTTCGTACTGTAAGGACTAAAATTCAGTTTAAATTTCATCCACCACCCGAGAATGTGACGGAAATTGATTGGATAAAAAGAGGCTTTGAATGTTTGGTAGACAAAATGAAAAATGGATCAGCTGATGGTGATTTGTTGGGCTTTACTTTTACTAGTCTCAATTTTAAAACAAAGACACCTGGATACGTTGCTTTTCGTAAAGCTTCCGACATCTCTGCGGATCTTTTATGGACAATTTTTGGCGGATTAATCCAAAGCAACGGTGAGGCGGGAACAAGCAGCGATAATTTCGAGGTTACGTGCACAAGAGTATCTCCAGGAAATAAATAGTGCCACCAATCTGTAATCACATTCATTTACATAATGGATGTAAGACGAGCCATTGCGGCGGAACTTCACAAGCCCGCGCGAAGAAATTTCAAAACCCGAGGTGTGACGCTGAAAGGAGTTAATGACCTTTATCAAGCCGATCTTGTGGAAATGATTCCATATGCTAAGGAAAACCAAGGCTACAAATATATACTGACAATGATAAATTGTCTAACAAAATTTGCGATTGCGTTACCACTAAAGACAAAGTCTGCTCTAGACGTATCTATAGCGCTAGAACCGATACTGAAAAAACATCCTATGAATAACTTTCAGACCGATCAGGGGAAGGAGTTTTTCAATACGCATGTGAAAAGATTAATGAAAAAATACAATATAAATCACTACGCCACTTTTTCAGACAAAAAAGCGTCTATGGTGGAGCGTCTGAATCGTACTTTGAAAAATATAATGTGGCGTGAATTTACGGCACGCGGTAGTTACGAGTGGTTGGAGCTGCTGAAAAACGTAGTAAAGACATACAATAACACTGTGCACAGCACTATTGGCATGAAACCCGCTCAAGTGTTGAAAAAGCATGAGAAAATGTTACTGGACAAAATAGCACGCAAGAGTACAAAAGCACTGGCGCGATTTAAAGTGGACGACAAAGTTAGAATATCGAAATTTAAAAAGACTTTTGCTAAAGGATATCTACCCAACTGGACAAACGAAGTGTTTACCGTGTACGCTGTTGTACCGACCAACCCTGTAACGTACATTCTACAAGACTCGAAAGGTGACATTCTGAAAGGGGGGTTCTATGCCGAAGAATTAAGCGAGTCAAAGATCGGCAACGTATATCTTGTTGAAAAAGTATTACGCAAAAAGGGTGACAAAGTACTGGTGCGGTGGTTAGGGTTTGACAAGGAACACGATAGTTGGATTGATAAAACCAAGCTTGTTGTTTAGGTATTTAATAGGATAACACTGTTAGTTTTCCACAGTATTTAGACAAACGTTGCGTAATGCGTTTAAAAAACACAGTGGATAAACTACGTGTAAGAAACTTTGACGTTGTTGCAGGAGACGGGTCAACAATGCACCGTCACAGTTCTTTATTACCAAACACAGTTCGATCTATAGTGTGCGGCCCATCAAACAGTGGCAAGACTAATGTGCTATTTAATTTACTCTTCAATCCAAATGGCCTGAAATTTGCCAACGTCTATGTATTTTCTAAATCACTCCAGCAGCCAAAGTACAAGTTTTTGGAAACTATACTGGGAAATACCAAAGAAATTGGTTATTACACATTCACTGACAATGAAAATGTCATCCATCCTAGTGAAGCGGAGCCAAATTCGATAATAATTTTTGACGACATAGCTTGCGAGAAACACGACAATATACGTAACTATTTCACCATGGGACGTCACAATAATATAGATTCCTTCTACTTAGGACAGACGTACAGCAGGATTCCCAAACAATTGATTCGAGACAATGCCAATCTCTTGGTCCTTTTCAAGCAGGACGATCTCAATTTACGACACATTTACAATGATCACGTAAACACTGACATGGTGTTTAGTGCATTTAAAAACATTTGTGCATCCGCGTGGAAAGATAAACATGGATTCATTGTAATAGATAAGGACAGTGAACCGGAGAATGGAAGATTTAGAATTGGTTTTGATCGAATTGTAACAGATTTTTAAGGTACAAAAGGCTTGATACTTGCAACAAACGTCATTCTACAAGATGTCCGGGAAGAGAGAGCATCTAACGCTGGAGATAGCCAGATTGCGCAAGGCTATAAAGAAAAAGTACAGACAGTTGAGGTATGGAGAGGTCGAAGAGGAACGAATGTATACTAAGAAATACACACCGATAATTAAAGAGTTGCAGAAGAGTGGAGTGTTCTTGCCGAAACAAGAAATTAAACCCGAAGAAGAAGAAGAGTTGGATGAAAAGACGGAAATAGCGAATGAGTGGAGCAGCGAGAGTGAGGAAGAGAAAAATGAAGAGTGGGGGGAAGTACCGGCTACTCCCAGTGTTGATTTTGTGGATACCGAAATAATTGCAGAGACTCCGGACCGACCGCAGCCCAGTGTAAGGGAACTATTGTCAACACCTGTAGGGCAAAGTGAATCTGAAAAATGGGTAAACAGTACTTTCGCACATCCACTGGCACGGAAATATATGCTCAAAATGATTAAAGATACCACCGGTAGTCAGAATATAGATCACAGTTACGGGCCGAAAATCGGAGCCGACTCTATGATGATCGGTAACAAGACTCTTCAGTTATCGGACGATGGTGAGATTATAATTGACGGAGTTCACTATAAAGGGACGCCCGGATTGTACGAGTTGGTGTTTAAGCGTATACCCGATGATGACATATATACCGAGGCCGATTTACGAGCGTATAGGGATATCTGTGTGAGATCCAGTGCACACAAAAGATTATACGATCCGAACGGACAAGTTAATCGTAACAAATCTATGAAATATAGAAACATTATAGAGCAGTTATTCCCTCCTAAAAAAGTTAGCGGTAGAGGATATTCATACTGGGACGATCCGAATGAGTTGTGTGACAGACTGAGACATTTGTTGGCATCTCACGATGCAGGACACACGGGACATGCAAATGAGATAGCTTCTATTATAGAAGAACTAAAAGAAGCTGGAATTATAAAAGGCGCTGGAATTGCAAAAATTAGAACATTAATACGATGAGTGTCGACAAGTTTGGACGTTATAAGAGTGGCGGCTCCAACGGAAAAATAGGTCCTAAAGGTGTAGGGTTTAACCTTACACCAGAGGGAGACTATGATATAGGAGGTAAATTGTTACATAATGTAGCTACAGCACGCTCTGAAACCGATGCGGTCACCCTTAACCAATTAGAAACAAAGTGTTTAATGTTTGATGACAAGAGGAAACGATATGACGCAAGCTGGAGACCTATAGGCGGTTTAGCTAAACCGAAAGACAATGATGATGCTGTGACAAAAGGATATCTCGAATCGTTGATACCAGTTAAACTAAATAGTGGCTATGACTTTAAAAGTTATCGTCTACAGGATATTGGTACTCCTCTAGAGGAAGGCGATGGCTTAAACGTGAAATATGCTAGAATGTACTTTATTGGGAAAAATTCGCACAATAAATTTGACGCTCAAAATAGCTATATATGCAATGTAAAAACCCCAATACACGCGGAAGACGCAGCCAACAAATACTATGTGGACAGCAAAGTAATACCGTTGAACAGTAACGGTTGGAACTGTGGCGGTAAAAAACTGTCCAACGTGAAGGATGGTACTAGCAGCTTGGATGCAATCAACTTTCAACAGCTTGAAGAATTGATGACGTTGATTATAGATCGTGCTCTACTCAGAGATAAAACAAAAGACTGCTTTGATGCCTCTTCAAAACGTATTTGTAATATTGCCGACGGTGTTACGGATAGTGATGCCATCACACGAGCCCAATTAGTACAGGCTATTAAAACAACTGTAGCTGAATCATTAAAAGCATGCAGTAAGAGAGTGAACACATTAGACAACAAATGGCGAAAGGAATTGATTGATCTCGCACATATGATTAAAAAGCAGTATAGTAAAGTCGATACTCCTAAAGATACATTTAGTCATTGGCGTATGGTGTGGAGCGACGACACCATAAATACGTTGCAACCTTGAGTACTGATTCAGTATAGAAATGGCAAAGGGACGAACAACATCAAAAAGAGTCAAAAAGGGGCGTGGTCTCGTTTCTGGAATTTTAAGCGTTGGTGATAAAGTTTTAAACAAGGCTATAGATCTATTGCCTGTAGAACTCCATTTACCCTCTTACAACTATTGCGGTCCGGGTACAAAACTAGCCGAGAGGTTAGCCCGAGGTGATAAAGGAGTAAATCCGCTGGACGAAGCGTGTAAAGAGCACGATATAGCGTACAGCAAATACAGTGATTCGGAGCATCGTAGAGAAGCGGACAAAATTTTAGCAGAACGGGCTTGGAGTCGAGTCAAATCGGGTAACGCGTCTATGGGTGAACGGGCAGCAGCGTGGGCTGTAACAACAGCCATGAAAGCGAAATCCAAATTGGGAGGTGGGAAAAAGTCGAAACGTCTCTTGTTGGGTGGGGCATTGTATCTCAATCCGTATCAAAAAGGCAGCGGTCTGTATCTCAAACCATATGCAAAAGGCACTGGCTTGTATCTCAAACCGTATCCAAAAGGCAGGGGACTAAAAGGCAGTAGCAAAACCAAGAAGAAGAAGATCAATAAAAAAAAAGTTTGATTGATTCATTACCAAACAGACCGTTAACAAATATAGATTTAGAAAAATATGCCGTGAGGATACCGTATTTCAGAGGTGTTTTTATGAGGGACAATCTTCCCCCGATGGGACCGTTGAAAAACGAATCCGCCATTGTCAACCTCGATAGTAGCACGGGTGAAGGTACACATTGGGTGTGTTATAAAAAGCGCGGTGAAAATGTAGAGTATTATGACAGTTTTGGAAATCTTAGACCTCCACTCGAACTGACTAGATATTTTGGTTCCAACGCTAATATTCACTATAATTACAAGCGACATCAAAGTTACACTTCAGTCGTATGTGGACATTTGTGCTTAAAGTTTCTATTATCATGAGTATTGTTTTAAACGGAAATAGTTCTACACTTTGGTGTGATTTCTTTCCACCGATTGATCTATCCAATGGAGAGTGGGAAATCGGTCTCATTGATCTTGCTGTGTACAATTCCATTCCCAATATCGAAGAAGGAATTAACAATAAATTGTATCTCGGTGAAGATCAAAACGATAATTATGAAGTGACCGTTAATATACCGACAGGTTCGTACGAAATTGAGGATATTGAAAAATATATCAAATCACATCTGTCGCCGGAGATTGCATTTTCACTCAAGCCGAACAATAACACACTTAAAGCGGAACTTAAGTGTTCAAAGACTATACATTTTAAAGACGGATCTATCGGAAAATTACTCGGATTCAATAATGGGGATTTATCAGCCAACCAAAGACACGAATCTGAGCTCCCCGTCGATATTATAAGAGTGAATGTTATTAGAGTTGAGTGTAATATTGTAACTGGGTCATTTCAAAATGGAAAAGAGTCACACAATATACACGAGTTTTACCCACAAGTGGCTCCGGGGTACAAGATTGTCGAAATACCGACGACTGTAATATATTTACCCGTCAACGTGAAAACCATTCATAACATCACCGTAAGCCTTAGAGATCAGAACGGAGTACCTATAAATTTCCGAGAAGAATCGGTTTCTGTCCGATTGCATTTACGTAGAAATGGGTCTCGTATTTAATGGACAACGTTATAAGAACAGTATCAGTGTACGTTCAAACTCGACAGAGTTAACAGCTAGAAATATTCGTTTTCTCTCAGCTTTGGGATTTAAAGTGAAAAATGGATCTACTGGCAATAGATAGTGCAGCAGAATACAATGACGTCATCAGTGGTCTTGAATATCATTCGCACAGACCTTATGCGTCGTCAACGTACGGTAATAACGATGAAATTCGTATTCCCATAAATCAACAGGACGTGATCACAGCACCGTTTGGTAGTATATTGCATATAAAAGGAACAGTGAGCGGCACAAAAGCGGACGGCACTGCTGCAACGGTGAAATTGGTCAACAATGCCGTAGCCTTTCTATTTGACGATATTAGATACGAATTTGCCGGTAGCGAAGTGGACCGTACGAGAAATGTCGGAATTTCCAGTACACTGAAAAATCTGTTGTCGTTGCGAGAGAGTGAGAAGAATAAATTCAGCAACGCAGGATGGTTGGGAGCCGGTGGGATGGCTACCGTTTCAAACTTTTCCCTCTCTGTGCCATTGAAGCTGTTGATGGGCTTTTTCGAAGACTACCAACGGATTGTAATGAACGTAAAACAGGAACTAGTGCTCTTACGTTCGGCCTCCGATTTGAACGCTGTATACAGTGATGATGCTGCATCCGTTAATCTAAAGATAACTAGTATACACTGGAGAGTGCCTTATGTGACGGTTTCAGATTCACTCCGATTGAATCTTTTGAAAATGATCGAAAGAGACGAACCTGTCCATGTTCCGTTTCGTAGTTGGGAGTTACACGAGTATCCAATAGTGCCGCAAACCAATCAGATTTCGTGGACAATTAAAACCGCTAATCAGCTGGAAAAACCACGCTATGTTATTCTAGCCTTTCAAACAGATAGAAAAAATAAGATCAAAAAGGATGCCTCCGTGTTTGACATGTGCAGCCTTTCAAATTTAAAACTCTATCTAAATTCACAGTATTTTCCTTACGATAATATTAACGGCGATATTTCCACAATGTACGAAATGTACCATAGATTCCAAGAATCGTACTATACGCACGAGTCCTTGCCCAGTCTAGATTTACAATCTTTTACAAATTGTCCTCTCTTTGTAATCGATTGTTCCAAACAGAACGATTCTATTAAATCAGGTCCCGTGGATGTCAGACTAGAAATAGAAACTTCTGCTAATATACCGGCCAATACAACAGCCTATTGTCTCATTTTACACGACTCGCATATCGTGTACAATCTCCTTACAAGCACAGTGAAAAAGGTTATGGAATAGATGCGCATGCGCACAGTCTCTCTTATAACACGATACCACTTAACGGTCCAATCATTCGCTGACGGGACATCATGTGCACCACATACCCAGGAGTCGTTCACGCCTTCCTCAGGATAGTGCCTAGGGATAGATTATCTGATTTAGAGGACTTGATTGACACGCTATATTCATTCGAACCTAATGAAATAGAAGATGAGTTGACCTTGGCATTCACAGACTACCTCTACGAAAACGATAAATTTCATGTCGAACGGTCACAAGTATCGGAACACGTCCATACAGGTTTAAAGAGTCGGCTATCTTCGGGTAACATCGTCGACTGTTCTACAGATTCGGTTTACGTTTTAGTGGGTGGGGTGGGGGTGGTTTATCGTAGCCATTACTGTGTCACTTGTAGAGAAGATGATATAAGCGATGTAAAATACTATCAATTCGATTTCGATGATCCTCGTCTACACGAGTTCCCATTGGTTCAAATCGAACCGGAACTTGAAGAAGGTTGTTTCTACTATGAAAGTAGTCAGTTGTAACTTCCTCCGTCAGTCGAGACCATGGATCCGAGCAGGATGGACGTGGAGAGAGCTCCTACCAAGCGTCAGGTACCACCTAACCTCCCTTTGGGAATTTTTCTTAAATCTGTTCATTTCTTAAACAGCGAGTGCACTAAATTCATAGCAACCGGTTTATTTCAACATACGGGTTTCACTCTAGGGCTTTTGGTACAGAGCGGTAAAAAATTTGTTTACTTTACGCACGGACAGTTTGACGAAATTTCTATTCACCTTAAAGCTATATCGGCAGCACTCAACAGTAAGAGTACGTTAAAATTCAACTTGAGTACCGGTGATATAATATTGCGCAATATTTTCGGCAAACGTTACGTTCAACTGTACGATGGGCAACATTGTATGACCTTGAACGCTGACGAATGGAAGCTACTGGAGGAGAGTATGCCGCTCGTGTCCAGACGTGTCGCCGAATTGTTTTATATCGAGAAAGATTTACGCTCGTACATCATTGAGGTCTTGGCCAGCGACGAGCTCGTATCTAGCACTTTCCCCGAAGCGGACAGACTGTACGACGAAGTGAGCTTGTTTAAAAAAAAACATGCAAGTGGGGGTAGTTGAATTTCACGCGTTTCACGATAACGATAACAAGTATATCGTCAAAGAATTGGCAATCGTCGGTGATCATTTTCACAGTATCACGGTGTTCAAACCGCCGTACAATTTTTCCCTACTTAACGATAAATCGCAAAGATCGGCTCGTTGGTTACAATCTCGTTTCCACTATATCAGATGGGATGAAGGAGGTGTACCTTACAACGAGGACACGATACGCACTTTGTGCAAACCTTTTGCAATAATTTTCACCAAAGGATTGGAAAAAGCTCAATTTCTGAGACAATTTCATCCTCGTGTGATGGAATTACCTCAGGAGGAGAAATTCTCCCATAGTGGAGACATTAAATGTTTATTACCACAACATAATAGTAACTTAGATAGTAAATGTGCACTAAAAAGTGCTAAAAGTTATTACGATCTACTACTTGCCTAAAAAGACGCGGGGACGGTATGAAGATACCCGACCGGCATCGGTGTGTGTGTGTGTGTGTGTGCCCTCTGGCGTGGACCTAAAAATCCCGCAAGGCCGTATGGAGGTCCCTGGAGCGGAGTTGATTCTCCCGTAAACCTGTTTGAAGGTCACTGGCGCAGTCGAAAGACTTGATAAACCTTGAATGAGACACACAATATTGGGCAAGAGGTACAAGTAACAACTTTTTAAAAAACAAATAAAAATAATAAAAAATAAATAAAAAAATTAAAAAATAAAAAAAAATAAAATGGGGACCACAGTTTTGTAATGGAGTGGTGGTCACAGGGAATAGCGATGGATTGGAGCTATTACCACAAGGGGGTAAGCCTTCTGCTTACCCCCGGCTTGTAATGTGGGCTCTGTTATGGCTTCACTGTACCGGATGACGGTTCCAACCCCGTGAAAACACAGAGGACAAGCTTATTTTAACAAATTATTTTCTGCTTTTTCAGGAATTGTGTAAGACGCTGGAATCCTACGTGTGCTGTGGTAACGC
Organism: Aphrophora alni; assembly: GCA_963513935.1. Classification (NCBI taxonomy): domain Eukaryota; kingdom Metazoa; phylum Arthropoda; class Insecta; order Hemiptera; family Aphrophoridae; genus Aphrophora; species Aphrophora alni. The sequence goes on along the minus strand of OY740779.1, from coordinate 24,046,371 downwards.
ATGTAAGAAAATCAAAATAAAAGATCTGGTGTTTTGTACAAAACCAGATTGTTACGGAAACCTGTGCACTTGTTTTCTTGCCGACTGCCGCTCAAGGAAGTCGTACAGTGTTCCAGTAATAGTACCTGAACGGCCTCAACATTTGACCGGGTACTGTTGTGCTAACAAATGTTTTAAAGCACCCGAATGTCAAGTTGACGGCCTGGCATGTACAAAGTGCCAGGCATTCAGCTTTTGCCATTGTAGGTGCAGGTATTGGAACGTACCGGTAATGGATCTGTACAGCTTATCTATGACAACCACTGTTGACACGGGAACTGTATCGACATCGGACCAGTGTTATAGTTGTTGTGTACTGAACTGTCAAAAGTTTTTTATTAAAGACTTATTATTTTGTAAACAGTCAGACTGTCATGGTGACTTGTGCAGGTGTATGTTTCGGAGATGTAAATATAGGAATGTAATGTTGTAAGTTTGTGTGTGTGACTCTCTATGTAAAAACCCATAAGATTAAAAAAAAATCTGAGGGCAATGGATTGGTTGGGTAGTTGACTCAACTCTGTGTTTATTCTCGTTATTATTATAGTACTCTTTAATGTAACTTTTTTAAACTTATTGAGAGAGAATACATTATTAAAACATCTACACGTTTTCATATTATTGTGTGAGTCACCTTACCAGGGATTTGGCCCTAACATGGGCTCTTATGGAGTTATTCTCGACCAATCAGAATTAACTCTGGTCGTGCTACACTGCCAGTAACCCGACTGTGGACACTACTTTTGTTTAGTCAAGGGAATTGGCCCCGGTTATTCCATCACGTGACCAATGCTGTCACTTCAACGCACACGCGCTCTGTTGGGAGGTGGTGGGGGATTTGGGTTGACAAATCGGTTGCTAAAAGTATGTTTCGGTTGGAAAATCGGTTGGTAAAAGTATATTTCGGTTGGAAAGTCGGTTGGTAAAAATATATTTCGGTTGGTAAATCGGTTGGTAAAAGTATATTTTGGTTGGTTAATCGGTTGTTAAAAGTATATTTCGGTTGGAAAAGTATATTTCGGTTGGTAAATCGGTTGGTAAAAATATATTTCGGTTGTTAAATAGTGACAAAACTAACACCCGTGTGGGCTGTGGTAAGCATAGGTTTAGGCAAAAGTAGGAACTTTAATAAGTCTAGGTTAACATTCTTTTAGGTTTAACACGATACATAAACACATGTGCTACACCCTGGTAGACAGTGGGTCAAACGTTGGGTCGGAACCCCCGGCCCTTACCTTACAACCTCGAGGTACGAGCTATACCCGTACCGTAAGGCGTACGCGAGTTTTTACGCGCGCGCGCGAAAAACTCGGTACGCCTTACGGTACGGATTTGTGTTTGTGTCCTTGTAATAGCTGTGTCTGCCTTCCGAACCAATCCGGCTAGACCAGTCAGAACCTGTCTAAACACACCTGTGACCTTGGAATGGTAGCCGAAACAGCCGAAAGCGACCCCCCTTTCTTACCTACGACTGGTAGCATTACGTCACAGTCGGGGCAGGGGGAGGGGGTATGGGTGTACTCAACAACATGGTGACTTATATAATACATTAAATATACAATTTGTAATACTGTGCATGATAGCTCAGTCGGTAGCGTGTCTGCCTTCAAATCTTAACTTCACAGGTTCGAATCCCACTAGGGAAGAAAAAATTTACGTCACTGATGGATGGTGGGGAGGGGGAAACAGCAAATTACGTGTGCAATGCATTACGTCACAGGCGGGGGCAAGGGGTATGGGGGACAAAATGGCGTCTGTGGTGGGCAAGGATTGGGTAAAACAACAAAATGGCGTGCGGGGGAGGGGCAACGGGGAGGGGGCAATGGGGGGGGGCAATGACGTCTACCAGGTGGGGGCAATGGGGAGGGGGCAACAAAATGGCGTCTCCAGGGGGAGGGGCAATGACGTCTACCAGGTGGGAGCAACAAAATGGCGGGCAAGGGGGAGGGGCCAAGGGGGGGGGGAGGGGTGGGGGTACCCCCACCATTTTTGTCCTATAGTGGCGGAGACTCTACTTACTCATATAAAATTACATTTATGGTGAAAAAGCAATTTTTTTTAGTAGAAATTGTATTATATCATGTTACATTTTTGAACTAGTAAAACAAGCAAAGATGCACTAAAAACGATATACCATTTATGAGTAGAAGTGCTTTCAGAATGATTTCAATAGAAGATATAATCGACATTTATAAATCTCGTAAAGACTAATGTGATTTGTGCATTGGTTACAAAATGGGTTCAGTTGATAAAGTATCCTATCAAGACCACATCTCTAAGAAAGATGAACTACGAACTGTTAAAACTTGTAAAGGAGAGTTTGTCAAAGCAACCTGACAAACTGGTTGTAACAGTGGACATACAAAGTGTTCCTTGGCGTGAGGCGAATGGAGGGATAACCAACAATGAAGTTAATCAGTTTTGACATGATTTTGTTTAATTTATAATTTGTTTATATTTTATCATGTAAATACATTTGTTTCTACTAAACTGTACATTTCTCTTATGTTTATATTCCTATTAATAAATTAACATTTCTTGCAATAAAAATGACTCTATTCAAAGCAGTTCTATTGTCTATACATAAATATGACTTCTATAAAATCTGTCATGTGTACCACAGGAATCTCCAATACCTCCTATGTAGAAACAATTTTAAAATGTACGTTTGTTATGAAATATGAGGTGAGTCAGAAATAAATTTAATTAAATAATAATGCTCAAATGTATAATGCAATCAATTATTACCATAAACAGTTAAAGAGATGTTGAAAAATATTTTTTAACTCTCCAGGTTTATAAAAAACAATGAAATATAGACTCAATCTAAAAGTAACTTTTAGAAAAGTATTAACTATCATGCTGGAAAGAACTGAAATTTTCTTACAGTGTAAAAGGCCATAGTCACATCAATTCAAGAGTTATGAAATCATTCTTCACTATTTATTGTGATTTTACAATCACAGAGAATCACGTCTTAATTGAAGCAAGTGATGAAATCATTGATAACTATTTGTCACTTTTAGTGGAACCAATCACCTATAAGGGTAATAGTGATTTTACAATCATAGAGAATCACGTCTCAATTGAAGCAAGTGATGAAGTCATTGATAACTGTTTTTCACTTTTAGCGGAACCAATCACCAATAAGGGTAATAGTGATTTTACAATCACAGATTGTTGACTCATTGACCATTACTTGTTTCAATACAAGAAGAATCCACTTGGCAGTTATGTATTACCTATCAGTCAGTTTTTAGTTGCACTCTGACTGTAGCTGAAAGTGTACACGGCTCGATTTAAAAATAAGTACATAGATGCGTGTCCTAGCTGTTCATGTGTTACCAGACCTTAGAATTAATTTTTCAAGGAATATGTAAAAAAAAGTAGTATTTAAATTTTGTGATTATCAAAATTCACTTTCTGTGATGAATGGTTGGAAATCTCAATAGTGATTATATATCTATTTCAATCTAGACTTTTTCCCGTTTTATTTTGAGTTATGGTGTTAATTTTGTATTTGCACTTAAATTATTTTTAAAATGTCATATTTCTGGTTTCTGCAGTCTCAAGCAAAGTGCTTTGTGACATGGGTGAGTGCAGAACTCTGTATGATCCTCGGGATGCAAAAATTTTTACAATAACAATACTTTTCATACTATGTGTTTGGAAAGTGAAATATCATGACAGCCAACTTTTTATCTATCATTACCTTTGATTTTCACCTTTAAAAAAAAAAAAATTATTACAACCCAATGGTTTTTTTCATTTTTAATATATAAACTTCAGAGGTTTGAGTTAATTCTATAGACCGAATTCGGCCTAGGTACTACAAGGCGCATTTTTTAAGTAAGGTCCCATTTGAAATAAAAAAGAACACATTAAAATATTAATATTATTTATTGTAACCTTCGTATCTTCTTTATTTTTCACCATTCCCTTCCATGTATTTTTGATATTGTTTTTAGACCTTCCTTCTTTCCTTTCGTAAAAGTTCACTACCAATTTCAATCTATATCTTTTATTTTATATAACCCATGAAGTTTCCCAAGGTTTCATAAAACACAGTGCGTGAGTAATATTGTTCCATTGCCACTATCTGTGTTTTTTGTTTAATGAAGTTTACCTTAAAAACACGCCTCGTATTTATTTGTATTTCTGGTTTTGTGTATTTTCAGATTTTTTTTCAGCTTGTATTTTCAGATCAGGAGAAGCCCGTCCCAGAAGATAGTTAAGTTACATTTAGGTTTCCACCCAACGCTCTGATACCCCTCACACACAAAGGTTTTGATGAAATTCCCTGAAATAGAAGTTTGGTATTCCATCCTTTCACCTTTTACACAAATAATATACTTCCAGGTCATATTCCTATAAACACAACTTCTAACTTTCATTTCTTTAATTTTGTTTTTACTATTGATTTGAACATATTTTCTGTAAAATATTTTTACTAAACCATTTAAATTAATTTTCATGTAGGAAAGTATTTTATAAAAAAATATAACCTAAATTAAAATGTTTTCTATTTAAAATCTTTAACCCAACATTAGTTAGATTTTGTAAATATTTGTTAAATATTATATAAAAATATTTGTTTTATTTTGAAAATAATTATCTTAGGATTTTATGGTTTATAATAATACTAAATTCATAAATCAATTTTTAAATAAAACAGTAGAATTAGTTTGTCAATAATTGTTGTGTTTGTGTCTATTGTTATTCTAGGTCTCAATCTGTTGTCTTGTTCATAATAGTTTTAATCATCATGGAATAGATGATCGTCAGTTCATTGTTAAAGTTGTTATAAGTCGGTTAGGCAATACAGGCCCTACAAAATACAGAATAACTAGTGCAGTACAGAATTAGAACATGGCAATCAAGGCACACCTTCATGACATGCTACAATTCAGAGGGGGAGATCAAATATGTACCAGCCGGGCAGGGTTGTGTGCAGGAAGGCAGATTTCCCTTCCATCTATCATCAAAGGGTGGTCCTTGTCTTTCAAATGCATGGGAACGCTGTTTAAATTGCTTTTCTGCTGATGTTAGCTGATGGAAAATTTTGATATTTGAATTAATTCTAACCATCTACCACCATAAAAATGTTCGATTATTATATTTTTGTTATAGCATCGTTTCAGAGAACAATTTCTCTGTCTTTATGTTTAACTTTTTATAATCAATAACGAAAAAAAATAAATTAATAATTGATATTGATTTTAGAATTTAACTGAATTAAACATTTTTATGATGGTAGATGTCAAAAAAATTTCTGTCCGGATTAAGCGAAGTCAGGACTAATGGGGTCCTACTGTACTTTTTTTCTTTTACGTCTACAATAACATCCAAAAGTTTGACAGGCTGATTGTAAAACTCCCTGAATAGGAATTTGTTGATATAAACTCACTAGTTTCATTTTATTCCTGTATAACCTTTAACAAATCTATCTTCGTGAGCCTTCAACATAACTACAATAATTGTTATACTACATCCACCTGTATAAACACTAAACAAACAAAATTATTGGTCACAAATATTTTGAGTTGGGAGTTATTAAACCATACATGGAAGCATGAGTAAATATATCTTATATTTGATAAAAGTGATTTTATTAACATTTTGGTGTAACGTGATGGCAATGTTCTGTATAGAATCAGTTCTGGGAATTGCATACTTTGGATTATTGTTACTCTCATTTAAACTGTAGGATTGCTCTGTGGATCAATATCACTAAATAAATAATCCAAATGAGCATTCGCCTACAACAAAACCACTAAGAATTATGGCTCATTTGAGCAGTCAAGATTCTTGCAGAAGTGTAATTAAAAAATTGGGTATTTAAACTTTACGATGTCTGTACATATTAGGGACAGTACTGATCTTTGTTAGGTGGAAACTTAGACAAATTACAGGACACTTGAGGATACACTAGCACAGAATAGGAGCATGCCTTGGGGAAACTGTGTAGACTGTGAGGGGATGAATGAGGAGACTATAAATCAAAGTAAATACGACTTTTCATAATGATAACAAAAGTTGTCAACAATATTAACAAGTAAATAAAATTACACTTTGACTTGTGAGAAGATATTTATTCTAAGAATAACAAATTCTCACAAAATAACATTTAATTATCAAATATAATTTAATCATACTTACTTACTTTGTAGTTGACAAATACACTTTTATTTAGTTATAATTTGTGATGGTACCATTGTACTTGAAAGGTGATTGATAATTAAACATTATTTTGTGTTCTATTTGCGTTGAAAGTCAGTTAGAAAAAAGGATAATATGTAACACATATACGTTTCAATGGGAAATTAGTATACAAATAGCAAACAAGTTCAAATAGTAAAAAATGTAATCATACCAAAATTACAAATAGCTTAATGTTTTAAAATTTGTTCTTAATAAAAAACAGCTGACACAGCAAAATAATGGATGTTAAAATACATAATTTAGCATTATTGAAAATATGTACTCCTATTTTATTCATGAAAAATTACAGCAGATAGAATTATTTTGCCTGCGCTACCTTTAGAGGTAACTTTAAACTGTTTAAATAATTGTTAAACAAAGTACTATAATCAGCAAGACTGTGTTTAAGTTTAACCACTAGCTTAAGTCTTGTCTTTTTTTTTTCCGTTCTGGGCTGTGAAAGCCTCCTTCAGAGGCCTCACCGGCGTCGACCTAGCGACCTTTTGCCCCCCCCCCCCAATTTCCTTCCTACACACATTCAGTAATACCCGTCATCCTTATGAAGGAACAGATACTACCGATAGGGTTGTCTAGGATGGTTTCCATCTCTTTCCCCGGAGGGCCTAGAGAGTATAGCCTGGCTTGTCCTAACGCCTCACACTCTAAAAGAATGTGTTCTGCGGACTCTTCAGCCAAACCACATTTCCCGCAAGTATTATCTGCAGCAATCCCTTATCCTGTGTAGGTGTTTTCTGAGGTGACAGTGGCTCGTTAAGAGCCCAACCACCCACCTCATGTTATCCCTTCTGAGAGAGATGAGTTGTTCCGCATGTTTCTTGCTTGGTCTAAATAACCTTTTAGCAAGTCTACTAGTGGTTGAATTCGTCCAGGCCCTATTCATCCCCATCCACGTATCAACCGCTGCCCTGGCATGTCCATAGGAGATTCCGAACACCGGTTCCGGGCCCACGAAAGGGAATTCTGAACCTGACCTGGCTAATTCCTCTGCTCTCTCATTACCATCTATACCTGAGTGGCCGGAACCCAGCCCACAGTGACCGTGTTCATCTGACTAAGTTTTATCAATGATGAGATACAGTCCCATACCTGCTTCGACTTTACCCTAGTTGTGTTTAGTGCCTTAATAGCAGCTTGACTATCTGTGAAGATCAGAATGTTCTTACCTATGTATTTCATTCTTTGATTCTCCTTGATACATTCAGAGATAGCACCTACTTCTGCTTGGAAAACAGTAGCATGCTTACCTAGGCTCAGTACGATGGAACTCTCTGGGTTGAGCCCATTTAGGCCACCGCCTGTACCCATCTCCGTTTTCGAGCCATCTGTGAACCAGACTATATCTTGCTCGTTATATAACCTCCTTCCAGACTCCCATTCTTCCCTAGAGAAGATCTTCGTCTTGAAAGGCTTGTCTAATGAAACATTAGGTATCATGTGATCTGAGGGCATGTCTAACACTTCCCTGTTGACCACTTGATTTATCCTGCAGTGCCCGATTGCAGGCCACCTCTTTCTCCAGCAACCCGTTTGCTGTAGTCTGTATGCACTCATCCTGGCCTGTCCCTGAATATATACCCCTAGGGGAGGGAGATCCAGTAGTGCATTCAAGGTAACCGTTGGTGTAGACCCCATGGCCCCCGTGATGGCCAAACAGGCCACCCTTTGGAGACCATCCATTCTACTTCCAACCCCACCTTGTAACTCTTAGTCCACCAAACCACCGCAGCATAGGAGATTAGTGGTCTAATGATCATGGTGTAAATCCACATCACCACCTTGGGTTGCAGACCCCATTGTTTACCAACAGCCCTCTTACATGCAAACATAAGACACTTGGCTCTGGTTACTACCCGTTCTATCTGTGGGTTCCAGGTGAGCCTTTTATCCAACACAGTACCTAGGTACTTCACCTGGTTCTCCAACGCTACCTCCTGCCTAAAGAGCTTAGGTAGCGACCTCACTCCCAGTCCTTCCTTTTTCTTGTAAAGGGAATGAGAGAAGTTTTTACAGGATTCACAGATAGCTGTTCCTCCTGACACCACCTTTCCACCTGGATAAAGGCAGCCTGCATGAGGTCACAAACGACGCTCATGTTTCTACCACGATGGCCACATCATCGGCATATCCCTGTGAGTAGAATCCTTGTTCGTTTAAACGCCTAAGGATCTTATCCACTACCAGGTTCCATAACAGGGGGGATAAGACTCCGCCCTGTGCACATCCACGTCTAGCTTTGACCGTGATAATTTCATCATACAGAGTAGCCTGGATTGACCTGCTGTTCAGCATGGCAGACACCCATCCTACAACAGTCTTGTTCACTTCACAATCCTCCAAAGCCCTATCATTGATTGTATTGAAGTGTTGCTGAAGGCTCCCTCTATGTCCAGGAACGCCCCCAGAGCTATTTCTTTTGCTTCCAGACTTTCCTCTATTCTGCTCACAAAATGATGTAGAGCAGCCTCAGTGGACCTGCCTGGTCTATAAGCAAATTGATTTTTGTGCAAGCCTGAACTCCTAAGCACACTATCTCTGATATTGACATCCAGAATTCTCTCCATAGCCTTTAGCAGGAAAGAGTTTAGGCAAATTGGTCTGTAGGCCTTGGCCTGAGCATAACCCGCTCTTCCAGGCTTTGGAGCGAAGACCACCCTCGCCACAGACCAATTCCTTGGAACATGGCGCAGCGCCAAGCTAGCTCGAAAAGCACCCGTGATAACCGGCCTGAGCACCTCCAAACCCTCCTTGAGGAGTAAGGGAGTGATCCCATCCGGCCCCGGGGCCCTATGCATCTCAAATGATCTTATGGCCCAGTCCACCTTATCCTCATTAATGAGTCTCCTCGAGCAGTCAGCTCTACGCGGACTTGCCCTAGTGTACAGGGAGGGATCGCTTCCTCCCTCCATCTCGCAATCCGGAAAGTGACATCCCAGGAGTACTTCCAGAGTCTCCCTTCCGGACTGCGTATACAAGCCATCTGGTTTTTCCAGAGAGCCCACCATATTGGTATGTTCAGCCCTCAGGATCTTCTGGAGTCTAGCCGTTTCAGAGCACTCTTCCACTCTTTCACAGTACTTTCTCCAGGAATCCCGCTTGGCTTTCCGAATTGCTGAGTTATACTCAGTAAGTTTTTTATGATAGGGTTCCCAGCAACCTTGATGTTTAGAGGCCTCGAACAGAGTTCTAACCTCCCTCTTCATTTTTGCTAGTTCCTTGTTCCACCACCTTACCGTATCGTGTTTTTTCCTTTGTGTGAGGGGGCAGTTGGCCTGAAAAGCACCCTGCACCGCAGCCTGCAGCTGCACCGATACTTCTTCCAACTCCTCTATCCCCCTCACTTCAGGCCCTATATCTTGAACAGCCTGCCCCAAGTCTTCCCTCTACTTATCCCAGTTCGTCCTTTTGGGGTTTCTGAACCAGATGACTCTCTTCTGCTTCCACCTCATCTCGAATAGAATGTGCTGGTGATCTGCCAGTGATGGCTCCACCGAGACCCTCCACCCCTTGATGAGTTGGGCAGTACGTTCAGTACAGACTGTGATGTCAATAACCTCCCTCCTCACTCTGTTGATGAAGGTTGGTTTGTTACCTACATTAACTATATCTAAATTATAACTAGACAAATAGTCAAATAGAGACTTACCTCTTGCATTACAGTTGGAGCTGCCCCATGCAAGGTGATGCGTATTGGAGTCCACCTCAAGGACTAGGTGTTCACTTTTCCTCTTTGCTTCTCCCACAATGCGTGTAAACTCCTCAGTTGGAGGTGGATTGGCCGAGTCGAACGGGAAGTATGCAGAGCCTATGGTAATTTCTCCACACACCTCCTGGTCCTCCAATCTCACCTTAGCTGCCACCAGATCCCTGGAACAGAACTCATTTAGCAAAAAGACACTTAAATTCTTATTCACTAACATGCATGTTCTGGGAGCGTCCGATGACGTATCGTACATCAGCCTGCCCCCAGAGTCTCCCAGCCCCAGAACTTTACCTTTCACCGTCCATGGCTCCTGGATCAGAGCCACATCAATGCCTTCGGCCTTGAATCTGCTGGCTAGGTTAAGGCTGGCCGCCTTTTTATGCTGAAGATTGGCCTGGACCACCTTCAGCACCTTCATTGGCTGCACCATCCCTTGTTCTTTTTCCAATGATCTGGAACTGGATCTGCCCAAGCCCGAGCCTAACCCTGAGGTTTCTCTTCTTGAGCATCTCCAGATCCTTCTCATTTAGACCAAGAACCACTGTTTTCCCCTGAGGGCCCATGGTTCTAGCATTAATGATCCTCCAATCTCTTGTCGAGATCGAGAGGTCATGTTGCTGGATTCTGGACAGTACGTCCTCCACCTTCATCTTGTCAAATGGGGGCGGAAACCTGGTGATAACCTTGGTAGTGTTAATCACCTTTTTTGCGTCCACCACCTCCAAGATATTTCCTTTCCAGGGATTGCAACAGCCTGCTCTAGCCACTCCTTGGTTTCCAGATTGCAGCACTGCAATACCATAGCTCCTTTTTCCAGCCTAGGCGACTCATTGAAGCCTGGTAGACATCCATCAGAGAGGGGCTTCATCTGCGCAATGAGAGCAGACGAGAGCTCCAGGATGTCCTCCTCAGTGAGTAGCCTTTCCGGAAAGTCTTTAGGTACCACCGCAACCCCGAAAGAGATCAGCCTTTCTGCATATGAGAATTCCAACCCCTCCTGGGTCTCTTTGGTACCTGATTGACTCCTGAGCTTGAAGGACTGCTGACATCAGACCTTTGCCTTTTTGGCGTTCCTACATCAGCAGCCACTCCCCTGCTCATCGGAGTAGCTTTCGGGTGTTCCACCCAAGTGCCCGCAGCCATCTTCTCCTCCCTACGTCGCCTCTTCTTCTCTTGATAGAAGGCGGCGCCTTTCTTGGCTGGATTTTCAACGTGTATCCGGTTAATCCTAGATGCCGTTTGTCTCAGATCTGCATCTGATGTACTTGCCTCAGAGGGTGGTACAGTGGGTCGACTTTCTGCCGTAGCAGACCTGTCGCCACTGTCCCTTGAGGTAGTGGTAGCCTGCTCAACTGGAGCTTCTACCATCTCTTGTTCTGCCATGTTTCTGGTCTGACCCATTGGGACTTCCAGGGGCATTTCTTCATCGTCAAGGCGCAGACTGAGGACATTCTCAACTGGAGATTCCCTCTTTGCACCTGACCGTCTGTTTGCTTCTGGTCTAATTATGTTTTCCATGAAGATATTTTTTGGGTTTTTGCCCCATCTAGGGTCCTGAGCAACGTTCTCACCATCCTTGGTGAAGCATTTGCCAGACAAAATCCTCCCGCGACTCAGACTCTCCGTAGCCCAGCCACTGCCCCTCGGCTGTCTATCCAGAGAACCTTCCCAGAACCAAACCATGGAAACTGGGTTGTTCCTCCTTCAATAAGCCTACTCACAGCAACTGCACTTGCCCCACTACGCATTCGCATAACGAAAACCCCTGATCTGGGCTTGCCAGACCCGATTGCGGCTCACCCAAGCCTCCAGAGCGCAAAGTGATGATTTGGATCCAACCCTCCACAAAGAGTCTTCACCTCAATCACCAGCCACCCCTTCATCAAGGGTCACCGTATCGCCCAAGAAGGGTATACCTGGGCGCCCCACTTTCCCAGCAGGGGGAAGTCTTGTCTTACCAGAGTTACAGTTGTTTCCTGTCAGTTTGGGTTTCGGAAGTTTGTTTGAATTTTTCAAAACATAAACTCGGACGAAATAATTATGTACGGTTATATAAGGAATTGATAATTTGTGAAATTTATAAACAGAAATGTGTTAATATGGAATGAAACTGGAATATGGTACTACATACCTATTGCATAATTTAGATTACAAAGTTTAATGATGACTGGTCGTTGAGGAAAAAACAACAGTAAAGTTAATGGAAGTGATTTTAAATGTATGTCATACTGTAATTAGAACTAGAGTTAATTATTATGAACCCGGTAATTTGAATCATCTACAGTATTAATTGTGACAGAGGTAACCTATTGATGTTTTAAATATTTGGTAGAATATTTACTTTTACGATTTTCTTGAAATCCTAATGATTTAAAAGTAAAAAGAAGATGGTTTTTCTAGATATTTAAATCAATGAAGTTCTCTAGCCTAACCTATATATAGTCAATTTGATACCACATTTCTTGATGTTTTTAATTAAAAGAAAACTTTAGACTCCATTTCAACTTCACTTTTTTACATTTAGACAATTTTTATTTTCATAATAGAAGTTTTTCATATTTGAAGATTATGTTAGTACAGGTTTATTATTTTGTTTGAAAAAATAGCTTAAAACAAAATTTTTGACAGGAAATATTTTTTAAAGTTTAAACAATAATTGTAAAAATAAGTTTTGGACTAGACTTCATTACTGGGTCCGAAAATGTAATTCCGGCAGGTTAAGTTACAAAGGCTATTAGATTATCACTTACAGCGACAATTAATTTACTTACATTACAATGGAAGCAACAATAGAGTGATATGTTTCAGTTATGTATACTTGCAAAAAAATTCTGTTTTTATGTACATTGTAATACCATACACAGACTTTTAGACTGTTGTTGATGGATTTTAACTAAATTTGGTTTATGGAATGATGTCCATCTGTCAACTGTTGTTGATGGATTTTAACTAAATTTGGTTTATGGAATAATGTCCATCTTTCAACTGTTGTTGATGGATTTTAACTAAATTTGGTTTATGGAATGATGTTTGTACTGTAATGATGTTTGAAACACTATTTTACTGGTCCCTATAATCACCATAAAATATTTACACTTCATAAAACAACATAATTCATTTTCTATTCGTACAATTTGTTCGGAAGAAAAATTGAAATTGCAAATCAGTTTGTTACAAAAAACATGTTACAACTAACGCAAATAGAAAGCTAATTTTTTAACTAGTTGAGATAAAATAACAATGAATATTACATTGTTCACTTTTTACAAAGATTCAAAAATAAACTGTATTTTTACATCAACAAAAAAACTGTAGCCTACTTTGCAACCAAATTTTTGATTTAAGTTTGATCTTTGTCGTAGAATAAGTTTAAGAGTGTATTGTAACCATGAAAGGAGCTCAATAGTAAAATCGTAGTACATAAACTGCACCACTGAATAAAATGTCAAAGTGTTAAAATAGTTGAGCTATCATTTTCTAAATTTGTTATTGTAGTAATAAATAAAACACACATTTGTGAAGGAAGTACACCTGTTTAACATTAATTACAATATATCCTGGTGTTACAATTGAGTAATATGTCCTTGTTCTGGTTGTTATCACACTTAAACTTATAATAAAAGGTCACTTCAAGTAGGTCTATATAGATACTTGGAGAGTGTACAAATTCAAAATTTCCTAAAATCTTTTTTACAAAATTCCCCCCTTCACTTTTAGCCTAGCTATACCCTACCACCTTGTTTCATGTAGTCGTAGGTTAAATTCCCCCCTTCACTTTTGGCCTAGCTATACCCTACCACCTTGTTTCATGTAGTCGTAGGTTAAATTCCCCCCTTCACTTCTGGCCTAGCTATACCCTACCACCTTGTTTCATGTAGTCGTAGGTTAAACTCCCCCCTTCACTTTTGGCCTACCTATACTCAACCATCTTGTTTCATGTAGTCGTAGGTTAAACTCCCCCCTTCACTTTTAGCCTAGCTATACCCTACCCCCTTGTTTCATGTAGTCGTAGGTTAAATTCCCCCCTTCACTTTTGGCCTACCTATACCCAACCATCTTGTTTCATGTAGTCGTAGGTTAAATTCCCCCCTTCACTTTTGGCCTAGCTATACCCTATACCATAATATGGATTTGTGAATTTCTCCAGAGTAGAATCCCACAATTCAGTTGTGAATATAGTAGATCACCATCATATACAATAATACAAGCCCATCGTGGGCTAGTAAAGGAATTTAAGTTTTAAAATGTTGTTTTAAATTATCAAATATCAATAATATGTACATTAAAAAGAATTTATTTTATTTTGAATCAGGTAAGCAGTATTTCACACTGAATACATTACGCTGCACAGAGACGCTAATCCACAATGAATTACTTAAACTTACAATTGAAAATAGAATCTTTCATCACATCAAACTGGCTGTTTCCAGTGTTATTAGTACACTAGAGATTAAATACATGTCATATCAGTGAGTAGTCGTTATTTTTATTACAAGTTGAGATCTCAATCAATTTTTTATAATAATAAATATATAATATTATATATTTCAGTATACTATATAATATGTTACTTTGTGTTTTCAGCAAATATAATAATATTTTAACCAATAAATTAATATTTTTGTTAAGTTAAGTTAACGGCATCTGCATTTAGTAAGTGTTTTATAGACTGTTGCAACTGCCTGATGAATGTCCAAGAGGTCTGTACGTGTTAGATGACTGCTGTAAATTGCTTCAACGATTTGTTTTGATTCTGAAACAAATTAAACAATCTTTGTAATGAAAAATATTGTTTTAGATAATTTAACTTTTCAAGAAGGTTTGACCTGTGAAGGAACCATTAAATATGCATTGATACTGACCCAAAAATATATGCAAGGTTTGTTGGAAAAAGACATGAATTTTTCCCACAGAATCATATGAACTTCAACAGTGAAGAAGGTGGAGGGTATGTTCCATCCACAAAGAGTGGCAGTCACTGGTAATCTGGGGTTGGAGGAGTATAGTATCAGTCAAAGTGTATCCAAGTGGAAATCATTTGGAAGATTCAGTAGGCATTACACAAATTAAAGAGTGTTACTGCAGTTTCAAAGACAACTGTACAAAGGTCTGGTAGACCCCAGAATGGTGAGATCATTGAAAAACTTTAGACAAGATGGGATAAGCATTGGTTTGGTGACACCATTTTGGGGAAGGATTTGAATAAACAGAGAAAATCCATGATATTCACCTAAAGCTGATAACAAGGGAGCAGTTGCAACTCCATCTGGATGCATGTCTCTCAAGGAACTACAAAAATAGTGACCAAAGCTTCTTTAATACAGTGGTCATTGGTTATGAGTCTTAGATTGACAGATACGAGTCAGAAACCAAGGTACAATTGTCATAGTGGAGACATTTAAAATCTCCAAGGCGTAAAAAGCATAGCAAAAAACGAATAATCGTTTCCATCAACTCCCATGAGATAATTCATCAAGAGTACATCCTACAAGACCAAAATATTTCCATTGTGTATTACATGGAGGTTCTTTGTGGTGCCAAGAGACCAGGTCTAAGAGTAGGAGGAATTTGAGAAATGCTTTTTTACATCACTATACAAAATTGTTATCCTCTTTTGTTTTTGTTCTTTTTAAACACATTTTATTATCTTATAGAATCTATGGTCAGCCATATTTAAATTTAAATTACACCAAAACTAGTTAATGTGTTAAATAAATGGGAATATAAAAGTCATCAAAATAAGTATATAATCAAGAGGGCAATCTATTCAAAACCCCTAATATTTCCAATACCTATAGATGAATTTATACTATTCTCCTCAAATTAGAATATTAATAAACAGAATTTGATCCTAGCAAAGTCTTTAATTTTCTTCCTCTTGAGCTCTTTAATCATTGTAGTCAACTTAACGGCTGTCTGGCTCCTTGAATTCCAGGTCCCACAATTTACTGAGACCTTCTACATACAGCTTATCACCCAAATAGCCTCCAGTTTTGTGTTCTTCGGTTTAAGGGCCACGAGTACAAAAAGTGGTTTTAGGAATGATGTCCATCTGTCAACCTGTTGTTGATGGATTTTAACTAAATTTGGTTTTAGGAATGATGTCCATCTGTCAACTGTTGTTGATGAATTTTAACTAAATTTGGTTTTAGGAATGATGTCCATCTGTCAACCTGTTGTTGATGGATTTTAACTAAATTTGGTTTTAGGAATGATGTCCATCTGTCAACTGTTGTTGATGAATTTCAACTAAATTTGGTTTTAGGAATGATGTCCATCTTTCACCTGTTATTGATGGATTTTAACTAAATTTGGTTTATGGAATGATGTCCATCTGTCAACTGTTGTTGATGGATTTTAACTAAATTTGGTTTATGGAATGATGTCCATCTGTCAACCTGTTGTTGATGGATTTTAACTAAATTTGGTTTATGGAATGATGTCCATCTGTCAACCTGTTGTTGATGGATTTTAACTAAATTTGGTTTATGGAATGATGTCCATCTGTCAACCTGTTGTTGATGGATTTTAACTAAATTTGGTTTATGGAATGATGTCCATCTGTCAACTGTTGTTGATGGATTTTAACTAAATTTGGTTTATGGAATGATGTCCATCTGTCAACTGTTGTTGATGGATTTTAACTAAATTTGGTTTATGGAATGATGTCCATCTGTCAACTGTTGTTGATGGATTTTAACTAAATTTGGTTTATGGAATGATGTCCATCTGTCAACTGTTGTTGATGGATTTTAACTAAATTTGGTTTATGGGCAAATTTTTGCCTGATCTCAGGTTTTTTTTTCATTTTTGTGATAACTTAAAATTTTGGGGTAGAAGGAAAAACACAAAATTACAATTTTGATAAAATTTTACTCAAGTGTAGCCTATAAGAAACCAAACAAAACATTGGTCGCAATCTCCCCTAAAATGCCGGTTCTTGATTGAGTTATTGGTAAAAAAACATCTGCCAAGGGGATGTTATAAAAATACTGAATTTCTCAAAATTGACACTACCAATTTCGTTCAAATTTTAATGAACTGTGGAGATTAATGACCCAAACCTGTGTGCGAAATTGCAAGGAAAAAAGTGTCAGTTCAGAAATAATTGTCATAAAACATAAATGAACCTTGACTGACATCATTAAAAGCTCAATTTTAAATAAATATGATCTATACTGAAGATATGTTTATGGTATAAATAAAACAAATTTAAGGCCTTATTGAAATATATTTTTTTAAAATTTTTAAACACCATTCATGGTTTAGCTTCATTTTTTGATTGTCAACTATTGTTAAAAATTAAATTTCTCTAGTTAAGGCCGATGCACCATTTGTTATAAATTACGATTTATATCATTTATTATTATGCAAGTTATTTATTTCAGATAGAGCGATTAATGGTTAAATTTAATACATATTGCAATCAGTGGTTCAGTTTCTTTATAATTATTCTAATAATACATTATTGATATCTAATCCCCTTTATTGTAAACTATATCAAGTAGTCGCAAGATAGAGCTGAATATTATTGTGAAATATTCAAAAATTCAAATGAGTCTACTTTCTTCTTTCTCTTTCATTTAAGAATACACCATCACCTATACTTCTGCAAGTACCAGCTACCGTGTTTTTGACCGTAATGTTCCCAAAGCTGATTCTAATGAATCACGTTGATAGTTCCGACCAATTCTCTTGGTCAACCGACAAGCAGAGCCTCCGGCTGTCATTGTTGGTCTCTTCAATAATGACTGACCTCCTTGGTGGGTTTATAAACATTGCCAGGTTAGTGAATCAAGTATTTTGTCTAGAGTCACTAGACATATTCCGACACTTTCTGATATATTTCCTGCCTTCTGATATATATATATATATATATATATATATATATAGGCTGCCTTCTGTGTATTGTCTTGGGGCTTAGAATAAAAATTCCTAGCAACTATCAAAATAAAATTTTTGAAGACAAACTTTTGGTTCATATTAATTTGGATTTGAGGTGAAAGTTTGTGGAATGTTTTTATATCATTAAATTCCATCAAATATTGAGTAGCCTAGTCAGCATTTGCATATTTTACTAGTTAGTGTCATCTAGTCATATAATTAGACCTCCTTATTATGCTCTTAAGATATAAAACACCTTATTTCAACACTATTCTAACAAATCTTCCATATTAAAATAATTTTTTTTGTAAAAAATGTTATTAGTTTATATTAAAAGTGTCAACTTTTCACAAATAAATTTCTACTTTCTACCAAAACTACAAAATGTCCTTGCACCAAACAAAAAATGGTGCCTATTTTACCTTTAATGTTTTTCTTCTGAGCCAAATACGCCACCGTAGGATCCTCCTGAAGACCCAAAGCACTTGCGATAGCACCTTGTAGTAATTTCAAATCATCCATAAACAATGCCTGAAACATAAAGACGCTATGAAGCCTATAGATTACAGTTACGACACTGTAGAGAGTATTTATTTTTATTTAATTCATAGGTTTGTATACGAGGCGTATTCGGAACGTAAGACCAATATCTTTTGTTGTCTCAGTGCATGTGTGTTGAGGTCCTTCATATATCAGATGATCACAAATATCATCACGGCAATTTGTCATCAGCAGTTGTCGTTATGGCTTGTTTTATATAAAATTAAAATGTTTTATTATGAATTGTTATCGGTTTTTTTAAATACAAAAAATATGAAACCAAGATTCATTGCCGATGCAATGAGTAAAGCACAGTTACTGAATAATTTCCATTTTACTTTTCAACTTGCTTAATAACAATGTAAACATCTAAAACAAAGACAGTAAGATGTAAGTAGAAACATTATAATTAAATAGTCACTGATCAGGGAGAGTCCGTTATGTTATTGGAGCAAAATGTTATCTTAAATGTAAATGAAACAGTACTTTTCATCAAGAAATATCTTGTTGATAAATCCAGATAAAACCGTTGCTATGTATTGTAGTTTAACACCAGAAGATCATCAGTTAATGATGCTGGGAGATAATGTTATAAAAGAGATGAAAAGCACTAGATTGTAGGTCTAGTGATAGACAGTGGTCTAACATTGGAATGTCCATATTGACACTGTATGTAAGAAAATTTCCTCTGGTATTTTTGTGTTAAACATAAAGAACTATTGCTCAATACGTACACTTCTTATCTCAGATTATGGACTAATCTATCCCATCTCAAGTATGGAATAATCTTGTGGTCTAACTCTTGAAATCAAGAGTTATAAAGGGCGTTACTCTTGTAGGAAAACAAAATTAGGAGGGGGACTAAAACAAATGGAATCCTACAGGAAAGCATAACAAAATTTACACTATATTAACTTTTCCAAGCCAATATATATATATATTATTGAGACAAATATATATATTTGGATAAAATATAAACCAGGTTATAACAAATATTTTAACAATTACAACACTAAGGGAGTACAAGTATTTACAGTATGGGTCTCACAGGCTAAAGGTTCCTTCACAAGCTTGTGTAACAATAATCAAAAAACTTCCAGAGAAAATAAGACTGAAAGAAAGTTTTAACAAATTTAAAAACAGCCTAAAACTACAGTTATTGTCCGCGTCCTTCTAATTGTTAAGAGAGTTTAGTAGCTATATATGGTGGACTTTAATTGGGCCTTTATTCACTCGGCATAGACTGGATTCGTAGCATGGATACATATTTATTTTATTTATTTATTGTTCTTAATTTTATTTATAATAAATTGTATATCTTATAACTGTGTGACAACTGTAAGAAATTTGTTGTTCACCACATGTAAATAATCGTTGTTATATTCTTTAATTAAGAGTTAAAGTATTATAAATATTTTTTTCATTTTATTTAACTTTCCTTTCATAAATTAGATCAAACTATCATAACTTTTTGGTTAGAGTCTATAATCACAAGTTAAATATGCTATGAAATATTACTGATGTGTAGTTACCACCAATTTAGGTGTTTAAAGCACAGGAGGTGATTTAGTCACAACATGTGGCTTTTTACTGTTGGGCCAAGCCAACCGGCGAATAGTTGCAAACTCACTGTATTTTTAATACTTTTCCCCAAGAAGTTTTAACTTGAACAAAAAATAGAAAATTTCTTTGCGTGTTTTTATCTACAAAAATTTCAAATGGATGTAAGCATGGGACATTCTCCAACCAGTAAACAACAAATAAGTAATAAATTAAGTTAATAAGGGATTAGATTCATATATTAATAATTAAGAAGTTCACATAAAAATTAAAATGATAAATAACAACTATAAAACTTTGAACAAAAAACATTTAAGACAAATACTTAAAAATCAATCAATTTAAATTAAGCGCCATTATGAATGTAATGTAACACCCTCTAGGCTACAATTGACAAAAGTGCGTGTTTTGCACAACTCTAAAATAATTACGGGTACCACTAGAAACGAAAAAGTACATAATTCTAGGAATTGACCTATGCAAGCTAGGCAAAGCAGTCGAGTGTTCCTTTTTCCAACCGACATAAAAGGATTCCAGCTTAGCGTTCCTAGCAGAGAGGACGCATCTTCAGATCGCTCTGTACAACTTTCATCATGGAGCGTTTTAAATAAAGAACAACTAGAGATTATCATACAGTGAAGTGATTATAAGAAAAAGGTGTTACATACATTAAATAATTAATTTCGAGAATAACGTGAGTAAAAAATCTTTCAACAAATACTTTAATAAGATGTGTCTGAACTTTGGACAGAGAACTAAATCCATGTTATGTAAACCTCATGTGCAAAACTTTTAATTTCATAAAATGTTAATATGATGTTTCTTGTCTAGCTTCTAAGTAGTTGAATGTAAATTGAGATTCTTTTTGTAAAATCTAAATTCATGAAAGTACTGGTATATAAAGGAAAGATATCAAAACTTTAAACATGTGTGTGTAAAACTTTAATTGAGTATATCCTACCATTCACGTGTCACAGCAATCTGCCTGGTGAGTACAGATTGGAGCCTGAACTCTGAATTCTTTTATTTAAACATAGTAAATGACTCAAAATTAATAAAAACTCTTAAAATCATAATTTCAAACCGATTAACTTACAAAATGGCGCCCGAACTGTTTAAGCTCTAATCTCGAATTTACAGGCTGATGAAAGTGTAGCGTGGTTGGATGTACTTAAACATTCAAAATTATAATAAAAGGATATTTGATAGTTATAATAAATTCATAATTGAGAATCTATATTAAATAAAATTTAAGATGGAAACGGATAAAGATAACTTAAATGAGTCAGGGTTAGGTTAGGTTAGGTTAGATGGTTATATGGATTATTATACTGTTTTGTTCCCAGTCATATCCTCTATAACTTGTATATATCCATCAATAGAAACAATAGTCAGAGCATTTACACTTCAAGGCTCTACTGTTTGTAAAACCACTGATTAGACCTATCTTCGGAAGATGTCATATATTAATTCTACAACCCAAATGGTTGAACTTATTTAATAGAATTTTCACTCTTCCTTTTTCTTCTTCGATTAAGCCAAACTATCCCTTTTGCATGTCAACCACAAGAGCTTGTGTTTCTCCAAAATAAGAATAAATGGTTTGATGCCCCTGAAACATAAACTCCATGAACTCCTCATCTTCTTGACAAGGTCTGTCCCTTTGTGGTCTCAGTCCTTTCCCGATCAGATGCTCTGCAGTTTCCTCTTTCAGGCCACAAAGGCTCTCCAGTGAATACACCCTCTGATGTTCTGTAACAAACCCTACTACCTTCCATAAAATACCCTTATCTAACGAGAGAAAATCAGATGCAATTATGGTTTGAGGGGGCAAAAAGTGAGATTTTTCTCATTCTTAAACCTGAGATACTCATCAATCTTTTCTCATGCTCATTTTGAATTAAAATGTTGATAACTTGCATTGTCAGCCATTTGGATATACTACAAAGCAGCACAGATCCTATGAGTTTTACAACTGATGCTCTGTTACTCACCCTATCTCTTCATTCCGGCAGTCATATGATTCTGAAACAATCCAAGACCTATTTTGACCTCAATTCGTTAAAATCCAGGACTTTCAAATCCTGACTATCTTATATTCACTCTTCCTTGGATGGTCTAGTTTAACATTACAAAATCAAAATTTAGAATTTATCTTAAAACTCCATTAAAAATTTTAACAAATAGTAGGTATAGACGCTTCTCCCATCAGTAAGAAATAATTGACACTTTTTGTTTGCACTGATAACACAGCTATTCTCAACTAAACAAAATATTTAGCACTAACTTTCTCATTGTACTTACATCAAGTCCAAATTCTTGTGCCAATTTCAAAATCCCATTTATACGTTTAGTTGTAGGATCGCTAGACTTTTCATACCACACTTCTTCCCATGGCTGGTCTGTAGCTGAAAAAACCCAAAAAAAAAATCTTTAAAATCTATATTATTGTCTGAACACTGCTTAGAATTTATCTTTTCATGTTTTATTCAGAACAGAAGTCAAAAATTATCTTTGACAAATTTACGTAAGTCCGCTAGTTATTACTCAATAACATTTGTAATAATTTATTTCAACACCTTTCAATTAAAACTGAAGGCTTAAATTTATTTATTAAAAAAAAAAAATTATTATATTTTAAATTTGTGCCAACTTGTGAGAAAAGCACAAACACTTATTTATTTTACTCTTTTCTTGGGTTGGGAAAATGTACTCATATATGATAAATGATCATGGAAAACTTCTGAAATACATACATTTATTTACATAAATTTTTATATGTATTAAACATACATATTTTTTTGGTTTAAGCGGTTTCCTTAACTCCTCCTGAAATATATAGTTTATAATAAAAAAATTATAGAACAAGATTCCTGTAAATGAGAAACATATTTTATATTTAAAGTATACATAAAGTTCAAATTTCAAATAAAAGTTTCACTAATAGAAATGTCTCGCACTAGTTATGACATTCCATCTGAAAGTTTATTTTTCTTAAAACTCTTTGGAACAATAGTTTTCATATTTAAGTTATTAAGACTATGTTTTCTTTACAAAAGTCTTTTCACTACGTTTTACATGATTTTCTTTATTTTATTTATAAATCTATTAGTCTCAGCTTCTTAAAGTAAAAAGTTCAATTTTCTTAATTGTTCATGTTAAAATTATAAAATTCATATTTACATAAATTTTACGCCCATATCAAGGAGTAATTTTCACTGATTTTATTTTAAAGTTCAATGTTAAAAAACTATTATTCAGAACTGAATGGGCATTGATCGTCCCTCTGGAAGATCAAGCGATCAGCTAGCTTATGATGGAATTCGTGTGTTCTTAATCCAGAACTACTCTTCTCAGAGACCCATTTGCTAGTAGTCCATATTTTTTTATATCTAAGATTATGCATGTCCCCACTACACACTTTTCTTCTATCGGTTTTCATATTGGTTAAGACCACACACTCTGATTTCTGACAAAACTATTTCCAATCATTTTACAAAATATAATTTTTCCTTTATTTCATTAGAAATACCAAATTACTTAATTTTATTAAAATAATTACAATAAAGTCAGTCAGTCACGAAGGAATCTTATGCTACATAACCAAAGAGGATGTACATAAAAATGATATAATAAATAACTCTGTAAGAGATACTAATTTAAATGAATATAATCATGAGTATAAGGCAACGAGTGAAACCACAATTTTGAGCAAACAAATAATCGACAATACTTTAAAGGACAACACCAATCTAGGACCAACACAAAAGTTAGAATTAAGAAAACTGTTGCTAAATTACCAACATATCTTTTCAGATTCACCAGGGCTGTGTAACAAATATACACATTCAATTAAAATTAAAGAAGACAAAACATTTAAAGGACAATTTTATCCGGTACCTTTAATATACCAAGAGGCGGTTTTTAAAGAAATTAATAGAATGTTACAGTTAAAAATAATCGAACCTTCGTACAGTAATTTTATCAATCCAATCATTCCAATTATAAAAAAAGACGGCGAGATACGATGCTTGAATATGGAAATGATACCATCACAGCTGAGTGACTAATAGGTCAATGACACCATCCGAAGTAAATCAGCCGGTCAGAACTGTCAAACAAGCAATAAGCTAACTCCTTCATTAAAAGTTCATATTTTTCATTGTTAATTTTTTTTGTTTCCATGAAAACATTTAAATAAACATTTTCAGGGAAAGCTGCCCAGGGGATAATGTAACAATTAAAAATATATTATAAAATTAAATACATAAATATAATTCTATTAAAATAACCAGAAGAAGAAACGATCTCAAGACTAAACTTGTAACCTAACGACGCCTAGCGAGAAATATGCGAACTCCTAGAAAAGGTGCAAACACGTTAAATAATCCGATTTCAAATCAGAATTGAACTAATTAAAATTACTTCCCGATATTTTCGGCATACACTTCTCATATCAAAATCACTTAAAATTCATACATCCTTCCAGAAAAATTACTACTTTCGCTCAAAAAAGAACTATTCATTAGATATCTATATTTAAAGGTCAACATCTTTGCCCAACCAACAATAATATTATAGCGGGAACCACAAAGAAATACAATTTACATGAGAACTATAAACTCCGGATAAAAACTAATAAAGCCTATAGACAGAACCGATATTTTTACATATAAAAAGTCTTTGACAAAATTATCAAAATCATACCGTTAAAACAGGACAACCGGAAAAACAACTCAAAACTTACTTAAAATGTATCACGGAAGACATCTTATATCTGGTAATCACGCCTACTACGGGAGAACTCGTCTGTGATTGGTCCACGAGTTTTCACCAAATATGAATACATATTTGTTAATTTCTTTAAGTTCTGAACATCAAAAATTAGATATAAAATTAATTACCAGTAATATGGAGTTATTTAAGTATTTTTATTTAATTTAACTATTATTTCTCACTATAAAATTAATACTAATCATACATACAAGAGACCAAAATTTGAACTAATTCCCCAATACACACACAAAAACACCACTATTCCAAAGTGAAATAATATCTAATAGGCAAGTGCGTGAAATTCCCGGGAGTGTAACAACAGTTAATTATTTTTCATTCTTGTGAGAACTGTCAGAGTAATCAGTTGCCCATTTGGTCTGTGATATATAAGTAAAGAAATTGAATAATTAAACCGAAATCAAACATTGAAGTTATACCAAACAACGTGAAGAAGAATCCAAAAGGTTTAATCTAAATAAAAACCAAGTAATACTATAAAAAAAGAAACATTAACATTATGGTGAGATCATTCCAATTATTACTAGGCTAAGTTGTTAATCCTTTTATACTAATACTGAAAACACAGACTATAAAAAACTTGATATTTTTGAACATTGTTACATGCACAATTAAATGATAATTGAAGCCTGAACTATTAATCCAGTGTTTCCGATATATATATTTTCATTCACCCATATTACACTCCATCAATTGACTTTTTATTATTATTTGATTCCCCTTTGATTCTACAACTAGATATCTATATGTTTTTTTGTGTTAATACTATTAAGCTTGGGAAAAGACGGCACCAATCCAAACCCCGAGATAAAGTGCTTATGAAAGCAAATGAACAATTCTGAGCAATCTATTTATTCTGTAACAATTTATAAATATATTCATATCAAAAAGACATTCCTTAATATTGAATATCTATTTGTTTGCTATTAAAGAACACATATTTATTTAAATAATTGTTTGTTTTTATTTTTTTTTAAATTATTTTACCAGATAAAAAAAAGGTAAAGTTTATAGTAAATAGACATTTCTTTATTATTAAATTTGGCATACCAACGTGAAGATTTTATAAAATATAAAGTTGTATTATTGTAAGCTCCCAAAGAAAGCTTTGAGTTACTCGATTAGAATCAGTCCACTCATTCTCAAAATTAACTTTTTTTTATACAAAAGAACTCAAAACGGATATTTTGGCAAAATACATGACTTTTGGATTTTTCACCAATCACATAACTTTTTCTGTACTATATATATATATATATATATATATATATATATATATATATATATATATGTGTGTGTAGTACAGAGAAAGTTAAAAAACACCATCAACCAAAGACTTACCTAAAAACGGTTCTTCTTTCATGTCACCAACTATATCCTTAACCATTGGATACACGTCACCAATATCTTTAACCTTCTCACTCATTGATAACTTTTTAATCTCTCCTTCTTTGATTTTCGCCAGTTGTTCTTTCAACATTTTAACTTCTTCTGTTAATTGTTTGTTTTTCTTTTCTTCATCTGACAATTGCATTTTCAGTTTATTAATAGCATCAACATCTGCTTTATGGGGTTGTTCTCCCATCATGTGATAATCCCCTTTCAGATTTAATTCATCTTCCAAATCTTTCACTTTATTTATCTGATCTTGCAATGACTTTTTAAGTTTTGACACTTCTGCTTGTAAAGAGTTTATTTTCTTAAGTTTATCATCACCTGTCATTCCGCTAGATTCTAAAGCCGTTTTTAATTGTTCAGCACATTGTTTGCCTTTTTCTTTCTCTTCAGTCAGTTTCTTTTGTAGTTCTTTAATATCAGCCAATGCTTTCTGTAATAATTTCTTTTGCTCTTCAAGACCTGCTGGTTCACCTTTTCCCTGTACCTTTCCAAGTTTATTCTTTTGTTCTTTCAATTGATTTTGCAAATCTAAAATTTCTTTCTGTTGACTATTTATCATTTTTAATCTATCATCATCTCCTAAATTACCAACGTTCAAAGCTGCCAATGTTTTTTCTTTCTCATCATTCAACTGTTTTTCTAATTCCACTATTCTATGCCTTTGCTCTTCAATCTGTGCCTGTAATTCCAGTATCTTCTTCACTTTGTCATCATCTCCTATATTACCTGATTCTAATGCTGCTTTCAATCTCTCTTCACATGCGTCTCTTCCTTCTTTTTCTTCTTTTACTTGATTTTGTAGTTTCTTTTGATCCTCTAATTGTTTTTGTAAATTATTAATTAACTCAAGTTTATCGTCAACGCCCATTGTAGTTGATTGTAACGCTGTTTTTAATTGTTCGGCACATTGGTCACCTTTAAATTTTTCAGCATTTAATTGCTTCTCTAAATCTTTTATTATATTATTTTTATCATCAAGCTGACTTTGCAATCCGGTAATTTCTCTATGCTTAACATCTTCCGCAGATGATGTATCCAGTTTCGGACTTCCTTGTTTATTTTTTTCTTCTTTTAATTGCTTTTCTAAATCCTTAATCTTTTCCAATAGCTCCATAATTTTCTTCTTATCATCATCTCCGCCATGCGCCAAAGATAACCGCACTTGTTCAGAACTTTCAGCACCTTTCGATTTCACATCATCTAACCGTCGTTGAAGTTCCTCAATTAATTCTTTTTGCTCTACAATCTGTGCTTGCAAATCATCAATCTTTTTAAGTTTTTCATCACCCCCTAACTCAGCTGACTCCAAAGCTGTTTTTAACTGATCAGTACAGTTCTCCACCTTTTTTTTTTCTCCGTTCAATTGCTTTTGTAGATCTTCAATAACTTGTTTCTGATCTTCAATTTCAGACTGTAATTGGTGGATTTTTACTGCTTTTTCTTCATCACCCATCGACTCTAAAGCTGTTTTTAATTCTACAGAACATATTTCACCCTTTCGTTTTTCTTCATCTAATTGACGTTGCAATCCCTCCATTAGTTTTTTTTGCTCAGCTAACTCACCGAGTAATTCATTAATTTTTTTGACAGTATCTTCTCTGTCTACCGGGCCTGCTTCCAAAGCTGCTTTCAATTTTTGAGCACAAAGTTCACCCTTTTCCTTTTCCTCATTTAATTGCTTTTCTAAATTTGCGATCTTATCTCGCAGCCCATTAATGATCTCCTCTTTATCATCACCCCCAACAGGACCCTTATCTTTTTCTTCTTTTAATTGCTTTTCTAAATCTGCTATCTTATCTCGCAGTCCATTAATGATCTTCTCTTTATCATCACCCCCAACAGGACCCTTTTCTTTTTCTTCTTTTAATTGCTTTTCTAAATCTGCAATCTTATCCAATAGCTCCATAATTTTCTTCTTATCATCATCTCCGCCATGCGCCAAAGATAACCGCACTTGTTCAGAACTTTCAGCACCTTTCGATTTCACATCATCTAACCGTCGTTGAAGTTCCTCAATTAATTCTTTTTGCTTTTCAATCTGTGCTTGCAAATCATCAATCTTTTTAAGTTTATCATCACCCCCTAACTCAGTTGACTCCAAGGCTGTTTTTAACTGATCAGTACAGTTCTCCACCTTTTGTTTTTCTTCGTTCAATTGCTTTTGTAGATCTTCAATAACTTGTTTCTGATCTTCAATTTCAGACTGTAATTGGTGGATTTTGACTGCTTTTTCATCATCACCCATCGACTCTAAAGCTGTTTTTAATTCTACAGAACATATTTCACCCTTTCGTTTTTCTTCATCTAATTGACGTTGCAATCCCTCCATTAATTTTTTTTGCTCAGCTAACTCACTGAGTAATTCATTAATTTTTTTGGCAGTGTCATCTCCGCCTAACGAGCCTGCTTCCAAAGCTGCTTTCAATTGTTGAGCACAAAGTTCACCCTTTTCCTTTTCCTCTTGCAATTGTTTTTTTAAATCATTCGCATTTTCAATAGCACTTTCCATTAGTTTATTTTGTTCAGCAAGTTGCATTTGTAATTCTGTTATCAATTTCAATTTATCATCATCTCCTAACGACGAAGCACGTTGCAGTATTTTTAACTGTTCTAATAATTCTTCGTTCTTTTTTTCTGTATCTTTCAATAACTCTTTAAGCTTGTTTATTTCTTCTTGCTCAACGTTATCATCTTTTTTCATTTCACTCAAATCAACCCCACCAGGTACACTCATTAATTTTTGCAACTCGTCAATTAGTTTTTCAGCTTCCATTAATTTTTCCTCGTATTCTTTATTTTTCCCTCTTTCAACCTCTAACTCATTCAAAGCATCTTTCAAATCTTTACTTAATTTCTCAACCTTACCTTCGGCATTCGTCAATAATCTCTTTAGTTCATCATCTCCCTCTAACATTGATATATCTGGATGTTTTTCAAGTCCCGTTTCATCTTGTAGATTCATCAACTGATCGTGGTATTCTTTTGCTTTATTTTCTTCTTCTTGTAGTTTTTTATTTAACTCATCTATAATATTTTTGAAATCATCACGTTCAGCTTGTAATTGTTGCAAATCTCCTAGGTCAAATTTACCTCCACTAAGTCTTTTCATATCTTCTATTATTTTTTCCTTTGCAGCCAACTCAGCTTTCAAACTTGTAACTTCATTTCTTAAATCAATGACCATTTTCATAGCATCTCCACCCTGTAAGAAATTTTTAAAAAAAATTAATACATCTTAAAAATCATTAAATTTAGGGTCTGGCAGAATGTTCTCCCTTTCCGCTGTCCAGTCATTATTGGGTGTGGGACTTTGAGCAGTAGAAGCCATTTAATTTAGCTTCTACCGTGACCAAGAATGGTGAATATTGTTAAATTAAAACTTATTGAATGGTGAAAAAACATTGCATAAATTATCTCACATAGGCTATTCATTCTCAAAAACAAACTAAAACTAATCTTTACCAAAAATGACAATTCAGTAGTTATTAATCAAAAAGCAAAAATAAATAATGGATGCTGTCATTGAAAAAATATTTAAATAAGAGCTATAAACACGTCTTCAGCACAAATCATATTTGATTAAAATTGACCAATTTTTCCTGAACCGTAATACTTTATTACTTACGATTTTGCATATGTATTTGGGTCATCAATCCTAACATTTCACTACAATGCAAACGAAATAGGTAGAACTTTAGAGACTATATTTTAGCAAAATTGGATCAAATTGTTTATAGACAATTTTGATAAAATCGTCTTTTTATGGTTTTTTTCTTATGGCAGCTACTCGTAAATTTTGAGTTGTCAACAAATGATAAAAACATCATGAAATATGGCTAAAATATGCTCACATACCAATTTGATTCAATCTCGTCCTCGCACTGTAGAGCAAAACATACAACAGACAGACGCCACATCATTCCAAGAATCACGTTTGAACTGAAGAGACCTTAAAACGTATATAGCTGCAAAAAAAACTGACATTGATATTTTGTCCCATCACACTTTCTCTATACTATAGTGATGTGAGATAAAGTCAAAGAAAAAGCGGTAATCTAATTTTGACTGGATATAGACGGAGATGGTATGGCTTCTATCAAAGCTTGTATTGTTATTGAGATCTTAGATAAAATATTCCCAGATACTAAGTTTGATTAAAATCAATCCACCTGTTAAGACTATGAAACACTGTCACTGCCATTATAAAACCTTCTCCATGTACAGAGTGAAGCAAAAGTATAGAATTTTTTTCCCCTCAACTTCTAATTGACGTAGAAAGTACCTTTGAAAGATCTTAATTATTTGAGTGCACTGAAACTGCAATCAAAATATTATACAGAGTGTATACAAATTCAAAATGATGTTTTTTCTGAGCTTTTTACAAATGTATGCATATTGATGTTTCTTCATATTCTTTTTGTCCTTTATAAGACAAACATTTTGGTGAAAAATAAAAACAAAATTATTTTCACATTTTGAATTATAAAAGTATTAAAATAATATAAATTCATAACACAATTTATATAAATGGCCCCTGGTGAAGTCAACTTATCAGAGACATCAAGCCAATAGAAACACTCTAGATGCTTGTATACAACAATACGCTTGTAATTGACAAAAAATATCACGTGACCTTTCTATGGAAAGTTATTTTACCTTGTCTATCCACGATTAAGACACACAATTTTGGAAAAACAAAGTGTTAAAAAATTGAATTTCAAAATTGGTATTAATTAATATGTTTTTTTTTACAATTTAATTTGTATGATTTTTGTTTTCAGTTTGTAGTTGACGTAGAAACAGCGTTTGCAATGTCTAAGATAGAGCTATCTATAAAGAGTGATAAAAGCTCAATTAAAAAATACAGTGTTCCAAAAAATATGAAATCCATTTATCAACTATCTTAAATGCAAGCGTAGTAGTATTATTTCATATTTGTATTGCCCTAGAATGTGTTTTATTTTTTCTACTTTTGAAGTAATTAATGTGTAAATATTGAACGTTAATAGAACAACGACTTTGCTTGTAATAGACATAAAGCTTTATGTGACACCTCTTTGGAAAGCTCTTCAACTCGACTATCAATGCCAGGATAAGTTGAAATATTGACAACACTTAATGACAAATTTTTGAACACCCTGTATTTTCTCAAAATTGTGTGTCTTAATCTATCTGTGGATAGATAAAGCAAACAATTTTCTATAGAGAAGTCACATGACATTCTATGTCAATTACAAAGCTAGTAAATGCATTATAAATTATAATATTTAAATGCTACCATAACTCAAAAGTAAACATATTTTTATTTTTCAACAAAATGTTCGTTTTATAGATGGCAAAAACATTATGGAAAAATATCAATATGCATAGATCCTGTAGATAGCTCTTACCAAAAGCTTTCTAGCATCTTTCTACTCCAATTAGAAGCTGGAAATAAATTATAATTCCAGATTTTGCCTCACTCTATATAATATATTGTTAAGGTTTTGCTTTCAATTCCCTAGCTCCCAGTAGTCTTTATCATCAGTGATCAAAGGTGAAGGAATGTAGAACTAACTCCCTTGAGAACCTATTCATTACGCAAAAAGTTTTTATTTTGAAACTATATCCGTATATTTATTAGAACACAATCAAATAGTGAATTATTCACACATAGTTATAAAAATTATCTCTTTTTTTTTGTAGTTTACAGGGGACAGTTCAAAAGAGACTTCGTACACCCATCTTATTACCCTGAAAAAGTCCCTTCCTCCCTGGTTATTTAAAACCTTTCTATCTCCTCTCAAAAACTGTAACATTTTTACATCTATTATTGACTAGACCAGCAAGGCTAACCAGGATTCTCACTTTGTGCTGTCAATTCTCATAACTAGAGCTCCTCACCTACTTAAGGTTCTAATCTATAAATCTCTCTCTTGCTTACTCACTATTCTAATAAATTATAATCGTACACCTAACTTATTATTATAACAAAATTAGTAAACCACAGAAATTGTAAAGATGATACTTACTTGATCAAACGGACCCGAACTTTCAAATCCAAGCAACAGATGTTGAATCTCATTTTCCTTGTCTGCGATGATATTCTTTAGTGATTCCATTTCCTTTAACAATGCTTCATTCTTCTCTTGAAGCTGAAATATATAGAATTAAACTGACTGTGATGCACAATCACAATTTGTATAGTTTTGAAATTATGACCAATCTAAATTACAGGCCTACATCAACCAATCTGTGACATAAAATAGGCCTATCTAATATTATTAAACGAGCAATTCTTGTGACTTTTATCTTAAAAACAGGTTCAAGTATTTGTGTTGAAACGAGTATTCGGAATGTGATTTAGCAAAGTTCTAACTATGAAGAAAACTTTCATGATATTAAATAACCACATTAAGACTAAAAAATCGATCCTTCTAATGGCCAACCATATTCAATTATTTATGCCATGATTGAACACTGAACATATTACACACAAGGCTATACTTCTAGACAAATTGTTAATGCAAGTATTTTTCTATGTGCAAAATATATTTACTCAAAAGCTCTGATAAAATACATACTATTAATGAACTAAATAAATTTACTGTTTGTTGTGTACGAGAAAGTGATTAGCTTATTTATTTACTTCCTTCAGACAGACTCCATATCTGCCTTACAAGCCAGTCGACAATGACAGATTACAGATTTAGAATCTTAGAGATTAAGTTCTTACTTTAAAAACAACAAAATAGAAACAATCAAATTACGTACAATTGTATTCCCGCCCATTGCAGTGTAATAGAGAATGAAATCAAAAATTTGAAGCCATAGAGTCCAGCTGCAATGTCACTGAACTTACCACAGCATTATTCACTATGCTATGCAAAAGAGTGGTTTATTGCTGCATACTACCAGGCCGCCTTTGTTCGGTTTTCAGTCAAAAACCCCTAGGCACTTACAGAAAAGTACCCCTGCTTTGTCATCATTTGCAACGAAAGCAAGAATGGATGACATTATGACGAACTAATACCTTCCACCTGTGTGATTCACCCTTGTGCACTGCGTGAGGGGAGACAGAGCACATATTACTCCAGTGTGCAACAACTAACTAGGCAAGTGAGATATTGAAAAGAATGATTAACAGGAATGATTCTCCACAGTCCGCACAAATAGCAATCGCTGGTTGCTTTCAATGATGGTTTTTAAAGAACATTGGGTCATAAACAACACTTATCGTTAGATTCCACTTAGTATAACGTCACAAATTCCATCATAAAAAGTTAGCCTAAAATAAACGACACCAAAACAAAGCAAAGTTCAATGACCCACAAAGCCAACCAAGAAACCAACACTAAAATATCAGCTGATAGGCCTAAACAATTTACGAAAGTAATACACAAGGAAAAACATCATCAATAACTAAATTAACTATGTCAAAACCAATTCACACCCCAAGATTCACCCAAATCCATATAGAAATGGATATTATCAAATATAATTCTCAAATATAGAATAAAGCCTAGACAAAGCCTTGTAACATGAAAACCTATAACCTCACATCTAAACAAACACATTGAAACCAATTCCATAATACTATCACAAACACTACACCATAAATTAATATAAGCACTATACATATATATATATATATATATATATATATATATATATATATATAGCCTCAGTAAACAACTATTCTTTATTTTAATCATCAGAAGATAGCATATACAATATATGAAGGTAAAACGCATTCCCTATGAAGGCCATGTTTTTGTTAGTACAACCAGATCAAAGAAACGACTATCACAATCGAAATTAATAAAATCAAATAAAAATAAATAATAAGTCACAATATCTGTTAGAATAGTAAAACAATCCTTAAAGTAAATTTAAGAACATAAATAGTAACCGTAAAACCCAAATGTTATATAATTAGAATTAGAACTAGGACTACTTGAGTCATAGATATAAGTACGTCATTCTGTTAGAACGGGAAATTATACAATTAACAATAAAATCAGTAAACTCATTTAAGAATCGGCAATGTAAATATGAATAAATATTATCACGAGACCAAAGGCAAAAAAGACATAAAGTAATATCAAAATTATAATTTATTCAAGTCAAGAACATCAAATTGTACAAAACGAGAGAATATTATTTGAGTAACCAAGGGAACGGAAGAACAGTGCATGCTGGGAACCGCGGCAACAATTCAATTCCAAAACCGAAGCCAAAAATTCATTCCAATCAAGATTTCAGAGCCCAAAGATGAAAATTTCTATTCGTAATTTTAAAAAGTGATGCCGTCAAGTTTTAGTATGTTAAAACAGTATAAACAGTGGTAAATTCAGTGCTAAATCACACAGAGAGTGGTATCCTCTGTAAATTCAAATATAATAAAGTCCAGAAACTCTTAATATTGAAGATAAACTTTAACAAATTTTACAATTCATAAGCCTATTTCAAAAAAGAACACCGATCCTAAATCTCAATTTTTCTTAACTGTAACTTCACAAAATGCGTTAAAAACAGTTTGTTCATGTCTGGTCGAGTGCCTGCCCCGAGAAAATAATAAATATTAATTACTAATATTTATAAAAGAACTTTGTAATTCTATGATAAAGATATATGTAATGAACCCAAACCTAGAGCTAGCCTGGAATAATTTAACGTTGTAATTAAAGACAATTTAACCTTGTTGTGTTATTAAAAGAACTCAAAAGCAAATATTATTAATGTTTAACAAGAAATAATTTACTAAAAGAAAATATTTATAATTTAAATGAATAAACAAATGAATTTATGTAACTGAAATTATCTGCATTATTGTCAACTTATTTAGTAGTAGTTGAAGACTAGTTGTAGATATTTCAAATAAATTTTAATAAAGTAACTTCACTATTTCGGATTTTATAATAAAGATAAAATATTTTATAACATATAAGAAAGAAATATGTTATAAATGGCGCCGCAACGATTAGGGCATGAACAAACTGAGAATTCAACAGAATGACTTAGGTTAAGTAAATATATTATATAAGTAAATTGAAATTAAATTTAAGACAACAATTTAGAAATAAGGATTCATTCAACTTTAATTATAAGATTGAACAAATTTAATAGACTAGAATAAGATATGTATTAGAATTAAGATTAGCCTAATTTCAATTTAGTAATTTATATATTTAAACTCAAAAACATATACCAAAATCAAAAATAATAATTTAAAATGGACGCTAACCAAGAAGAAAGTAGCAAATACAACCTTAGGCCTAAAATTAATCCCACCGGAAAAGCCAAGGAAGGGAAATTGAAAACCTTTAGAGAGACTATTGATGCCAATGACACTGAACTAAATGTTAGGCCTAGCCAAATAGAGGTTATGGAGCAGAGTAGTGCTAGTAGTGTCCAAGATACAGAACCAAATGTCCCTACGTTATTAGAACAAATGACGCTGTTAATTAACAATCTACAGATTAACATCGACCATAAATTTAAACAAAATCAAAATGAATTAGAGAAGCAATTAGAGAACCAATTAGAAAATAAATTTAAACAAAATCAGGAAAAACTAGAATTAAAAATGATTCAAAACGAATCCAATTTGAAGGAAAATTTTGAAATAGTCCAGAAAGAAATTACTAATTTAAAGGAATGTTTGGCAATACAGATAGCTATAGTAGAAACTCAATTTACAGATAAATTAATTGAAATGGAACAAGCTGTGACAGAGAACAACCAAAGAATAGACAACCTAGAAAGTAGATTAGATTCCACAATCAATAGTCAGAGTTTAAATGAGTCCCTAGACCTACAGAAGGCCACAATTGAGAAGCAATTGTTACAAAATAAAAATAATGTGATTCATGAGGTAAAAGCTATGATTGCTGAACTACCGAAATCAAATATCGAAAATGCCATACCATCCCATATAAACGTAACTTGTGGAGGTAATAGTCAAGAAATCAACAATTTAACTAATCCGACACTTCCTAAATTTAACGGAAGACAGAATAATCCAAATGATTATCTGGATAGATTAACAAGATACTACGAGAGGTTAACTTGTCGACAAATCAACCAGATCGGATACAACAGAGACTGTCTATTCGACATAATCGACAACAGTTTAGAGGGTAGTGCTGCACGGTGGTGGCAATTAATAAAAGGCGATACTACAAATTTCCAGCAATTCTGCAAAGAATTCCTATCCAAGTTTTGGAATAGGGATGTTCAAAAAGGAACTAGGCAAAAACTTGAACTCGAACAATATCGTTTAGGAGGAAAACTCACTCGAAGTGAATACTTCATTGACAGGGTATTAATAATGAAGTCGATGACTCCCCAACCACCGGAGGAAGACATCATCGCAACCCTAGTAGAACATTTTGACCAACGCATACAGGATGCGCAAAGAGTACAAAATATAACTACAATAAAGGAATTTGCTGACCTTCTCCAAAGAGAAGATACGGAAGAGGCAAACTCGGAAATTAGGAGACGTAATAATACAAGCCCGAGAGGAACACAAAATCCCACCAACAACAGACCATTTAGACATTACCAAACAAATACTAACTACAACCAACCACAAAAACCACCCTTTAGGAATTATCAATCCCAAAACGAGTTCAGAAAGAACAGAGAACACCCTTATAAAAGTCAAAATAGCTACAGACCCAATCAGAGGCCCACCAACGGTTATGGCCAACATTATACAAACAATTATAATCAAAACCGAAACTATAACCAGAAAACCAACTACGATAGACAACCAGAACCCATAAGGACTGAGTTCAAATACAGACAACCACAACAAGACCAAGAACGATATTATCAACAAAAAGGCCCATACCAAGAGCGAAGAGAGGTTAGGTATCCTACAAACGAGCAAAGAATGGTATGTCAAGCTATAGCAATGAATACTAAACCACCGACACTAGAGAAGCCAATACAAGTGCCTCAGGAGGAATGTAACCAAGAGTTAAACTCCAATGCACTGGCCTAGACCAAACTTCGAATAACAACCAAGGCTGTACAGGCAAAAGCGAGAGATATCTGCGAGAAAAACCTGAACACTCTAAGTCAGTGCCAACAAATTTTACAAAAATCGGAACAGAGCCACAAAAAGAAACCAAATCATACTATAATGATTACAACATCTCAAACCTTTATTACGATAGAGAATTTCTATTAAATGAAGACAATGACAATAGTCCAGATCAAACCAACTGTAAGTGTCCAGAAATAACTATGAATTTAAATGGTATATCCACAAATACGTTAGTAGATACGGGAAGCAGTATATCCTGTATTTCTGATAACTGGTTCCAGGTAAACAAGAACAATTTAGGTCATTTTGAACAGTTGCCAGTGAGTAACACATTCATCACCACTGCGTTGAACAATAAATCGAAACGAATTTCACACATTGTGCTATTAAAAGCCCAAATAAAACATATCGAGTTTGATATCCAATGTATAATTGTCCCCAACCTTATTAAAGATTGCATAATGGGAATAGACGCAATACGTATGCTAAAAATGGAAATAAATTTCAAGATTAATACAATTACTATAATGAGTAAGGATAATAGAATATTAATAATGAAGTTCGATAGCGAAAGTAATGAGTCAGCAGGATGCAAAATAATAAAATACGACGACAATGAATATAGAATAAATAACAATAATCAAACTCAAAATCATAATAATAACAACAACAGTGAAATAAACGATCTAATTAAAGACAACGATAAACTCAACAAAATAGAAAAGGACCTAATAATCAACCTAATTAAACAAAACAATATAGTATTTTCAGACAAACCTGGACGTTGCAACATGTACCAACACCATATCAGGGTAGACAATCCAGAACATTATAGAGCCCAAAGTTATCCAATACCCATAAATTTACAGGATGAAGTAGAGAGAAAATTAAATGACATGCTCGAGGACAATATAATTGAGGAATCAAACAGCCCATTTGTAAACCCTATTATAATTGTCAAGAAGAAGACTGGCGATCTCCGTATATGCCTAGACATGAGACGTATAAACGCACTAATTACCCCCGACTATGAATGTAACAGAAGCATTAATGAGCTATTAGCTAAAGCTACAAATTCCAACTGGCTGACTACATTAGATCTTACCTCTTCATACTGGCAGATTGAGCTAGACCCACAATCTAGACAGTATACAGCATTTCAATTTCGAGGCAAAGTGTATCAATATGTTGTAACCCCTTTTGGCCTATCCACTTCACAAGCTGCCCTAGTAAGAGCACTAGACCAAGTATTCAAGAACACGATAGAAAACTTTTCTTTAGTCTACATTGATGATATATGTGTTATATCACCTGATTTCAATTCACACTTACAACACTTAGAATATGTATTTAGAAAACTTGCAGATGCAAAGATGACAATAAAACTGTCTAAATCAATCTTTTGTCGAGATAGAGTTCCTTTCTTAGGGTACTATTTAACCACTACTGGTCTAGAACCAGATTCAGAAAAGATTAAATGTTTTCAAGACTTTCCATCACCCACCACTAGGAAAGAACTCAAACGGTTCCTAGGAGGTATCAACTATTACAAC
This sequence comes from Aphrophora alni, assembly GCA_963513935.1. Taxonomy (NCBI): domain Eukaryota; kingdom Metazoa; phylum Arthropoda; class Insecta; order Hemiptera; family Aphrophoridae; genus Aphrophora; species Aphrophora alni. The sequence continues at coordinate 24,007,643 of OY740779.1, read as the reverse complement.
AAATTCGTAGACAAATATGCAAAAACTGTACAACCTTTAATGAGATTGACTTCTAAGAAAGTAAAATTTATTTGGACTTCTAATGAAGAGAAACACTTCCTAGAAATTAAAAACTTATTTCTAAAAACAAAAGTATTGAACCATCCTATGCCAAACCAACCCTACTACCTACAGACAGACAGTTCAGACTTTGCGATAGGAGGACATTTATTCCAAATTGACAGCCAGAACAACAAAAGGGCTATCCTATTTATATCCAAAACATTGAAGAAATGCGAGATCAGATACACCACTACAGAAAAGGAGTTGCTAGCAGTCGTCTACTGCATACAAAAAGTCAGACATTACATTTTAAACGCAAAATTAACGATCATTACTGATCATAAAGCATTGACATTTTTGAAAACATGCAAATTGTTAAATGGTAGATTAACTAGATGGATACTTGCATTACAAGATCACCAATTTGAAATTGTACATTGTAAAGGAGTGGATAACACAATAGCTGACCTACTCAGCAGAGTCAGAACAGATGAGAATCAACAGAACTCATTGACAACCACACCAGAATTAATAGTCGCAAATTTAGAAAGAGAACACAATTTAGAACTTTTAGAAAACCTTCGAAATTTAATACAATTACAACAAAACGATCCAACTCTCAAACAGATATATCTCCAAATTAAAAATTCAAACACTACAGAACATAATAGATTTAGAATAAATGACGACATACTATACCAGAAACATCACAACAATTGGTTAATTACAATACCCCAATCACTTGTCAATACTTTAATCTCAGAATGCCATAAATTTTATCTACACTGTGGAGCAAGGAAATGCCTGCAAATTTTACAAAAGGATTTCATATTTAAAGATATGGCTAGGAAAATTAGACAATTAATAGGAACCTGCGACACCTGCCAAAAATGCAAACACAGTAACCATCCTCTCTATGGAGAGACTAGTGGAATCAAATCTGAAGGAAAAGGAGATCTAATCGCAATCGATTTGATTGGTCCTTTACCAAAAAGTCGAGGTGGTGTCCAATATATCTTCATCATTCTGGATACATTCACAAAATTTGTCCAATTATACAATCTAAAGAGAGCCACATCACAGGCAGTAATAGACAGAATGTTCAAAGAATTCATACCCACATACGGAAAACCTAAGAAAATCTTAACTGACCATGGTACTCAATTCAAAAGTAGAATTTGGATTCAAAAACTAGAAGAGAATCAAATAAGACATATACTAAATCCAGTATACCACCCCATATCAAACATGGCAGAACGTCCTATAAAAGAAGTCAAACGCTGTCTCAGGACATATTGTGCTCAAAATCACAGAAGTTGGTCAAACTACATAAGTACCATAAACAGTTTCCTAAACGAAATACAACATGAAACCACCGGTTTCACTCCTAATGAATTACAACTAAACAAATGTGATATCAGATTCTGGGAAGAGGTAATACAAAACCCTTTCAAAATGCAAATCCCCATTCAACAAAAGTTAGAATTAACAAAATCTCGAATAAAAACCACACAAGCCAAAAGAGCAGAGAAATTAAATGCAAAACATAAGATAACGATACTCAAGGAAAATGATTTAGTACTAGTAAAGTCATTTCCCCAATCCAGTATGGGATATGGTGAAACAGCAAAATTGTTCACAATATATGTTGGACCATTAAAAATATTGAAGAAAATGGGAAAAGCCATTTACTCCCTAATCGATGATAATGGAAAAACCTATGGACCATATCACATATCTCTCCTACGTCGTTACAAAATTGCCTTGCCTGTACAGACCTCCGACGAACCAACCTAATCGACATAAAGTTAAGTGCAACGATATAAACAATGTACTTCAATATAAAACAAGTGTTCACCATAAACAATGTGACTATCCATTTATATATAATTCCCTATATATGTATATCCCCCATAAACAAAGTGCTTAAATATAAAAAATGTGACTATCTATATGTATGTTCCCCATCAACAATGTGTTTTTACTACAAACAAAGTGGTCCCTCATAAACAGTATTTTTCCCACAACCCACACAACTTATCCCCCCCATAAACAGTGAATTATCACAAATATTTATATGTTAAAATATATGTATATCTCCATGAATAGTGAACCTATATAAAAACAGTGAAATAAAAATGAACAGTATCACAAAATATGTATTTATGTAAAAGTGTCCCCGAAATGTGTATCCCCCATGTCCAATGGACATTCCTTAGTATGAACTATATGTCATATGACAACTATATGTTTCCCACCCCAATGATAAAACATGTGTCCCCAACTATAAAGTGTTACCCAAATGATAAACTATGTATAACCCCATGAACCATGAATTATGATATAAAATATCAATTAATTAGGTATATGTAGCCTAATATTAAAATAAGATCCATATGATCCAATTGTTAATTTTATTCAATTTGTTAAACCAATTCAAAATCAACTTATAAAATAAGTAAGGATAACCTATAATTCCATAAGAATAAGTGTTCAATGTATGTTATGTTATGTTATATTATGTTATATATGTTATTTTACAATGTAATTTGTTAGTTATAAATTTATTTATTGTTCAGTAAACTTCACAAAAACAAATTTAAAGGGCATTTATAACGTCACAAATTCCATCATAAAAAGTTAGCCTAAAATAAACGACACCAAAACAAAGCAAAGTTCAATGACCCACAAAGCCAACCAAGAAACCGACACTAAAATATCAGCTGATAGGCCTAAACAATTTACGAAAGTAATACACAAGGAAAAACATCATCAATAACTAAATTAACTATGTCAAAACCAATTCACACCCCAAGATTCACCCAAATCCATATAGAAATGGATATTATCAAATATAATTCTCAAATATAGAATAAAGCCTAGACAAAGCCTTGTAACATGAAAACCTATAACCTCACATCTAAACAAACACATTGAAACCAATTCCATAATACTATCACAAACACTACACCATAAATTAATATAAGCACTATACATATATATATATATATATATATATATATATATATATATATATATAGCCTCAGTAAACAACTATTCTTTATTTTAATCATCAGAAGATAGCATATACAATATATGAAGGTAAAACGCATTCCCTATGAAGGCCATGTTTTTGTTAGTACAACTAGATCAAAGAAACGACTATCACAATCGAAATTAATAAAATCAAATAAAAATAAATAATAAGTCACAATATCTGTTAGAATAGTAAAACAATCCTTAAAGTAAATTTAAGAACATAAATAGTAACCGTAAAACCCAAATGTTATATAATTAGAATTAGAACTAGGACTACTTGAGTCATAGATATAAGTACGTCATTCTGTTGGAACGGGAAATTATACAATTAACAATAAAATCAGTAAACTCATTTAAGAATCGGCAATGTAAATATGAATAAATATTATCACGAGACCAAAGGCAAAAAAGACATAAAGTAATATCAAAATTATAATTTATTCAAGTCAAGAACATCAAATTGTACAAAACGAGAGAATATTATTTGAGTAACCAAGGGAACGGAAGAACAGTGCATGCTGGGAACCGCGGCAACAATTCAATTCCAAAACCGAAGCCAAAAATTCATTCCAATCAAGATTTCAGAGCCCAAAGATGAAAATTTCTATTCGTAATTTTAAAAAGTGATGCCGTCAAGTTTTAGTATGTTAAAACAGTATAAACAGTGGTAAATTCAGTGCTAAATCACACAGAGAGTGGTATCCTCTGTAAATTCAAATATAATAAAGTCCAGAAACTCTTAATATTGAAGATAAACTTTAACAAATTTTACAATTCATAAGCCTATTTCAAAAAAGAACACCGATCCTAAATCTCAATTTTTCTTAACTGTAACTTCACAAAATGCGTTAAAAACAGTTTGTTCATGTCTGGTCGAGTGCCTGCCCCGAGAAAATAATAAATATTAATTACTAATATTTATAAAAGAACTTTGTAATTCTATGATAAAGATATATGTAATGAACCCAAACCTAGAGCTAGCCTGGAATAATTTAACCTTGTTGTGTTATTAAAAGAACTCAAAAGCAAATATTATTAATGTTTAACAAGAAATAATTTACTAAAAGAAAATATTTATAATTTAAATGAATAAACAAATGAATTTATGTAACTGAAATTATCTGCATTATTGTCAACTTATTTAGTAGTAGTTGAAGACTAGTTGTAGATATTTCAAATAAATTTTAATAAAGTAACTTCACTATTTCGGATTTTATAATAAAGATAAAATATTTTATAACATATAAGAAAGAAATATGTTATATTAGGCAGGAAGAAGTAAGTATATATTTAGGTCTAGTTTTCGTAAAAACTAAAGTTAAATAACCACGTCATAATTAAGACTTTTAAAAAATCAGCCGTGCAGAGAAAACCAACATAATGTTTCACATTTTTCTATTTCAATGTCATGGTTACTTTGTTTTCTCAACTCTCCTTAGCTTCTATTCGAAATTACAAAAAATTCACGCTTAAATTGATTACGCCAAGTTTTAATTAACGCAAATATTTTTCCACATATAAAATAAATTTAATGTTCATTGTTTGGTGTCCAAGTCACTTTGTATAATATAATGAGTAATAAATTATTTATATTACCTTTATAGTTCCGTCATGTGACTTTGCGTTTGTCTTAATTACAAAGACGCGTTTCTGAGCAAAAATAAATTTGCTCAGAAGCTCCAATATATCGAGTACTATTAAAAGAGTAATTCTTGAATATTTGTATATTTTATTGTGAACACAGGCGTGAAGATTTTGTTGAAATGAAGCAAATATTCCATTTTAGAATATAAGATCTCAACTTTGGGTTATCTCATTTATGTAGTTAAAAATCCATTTTCCCCTTGTTATTGATAACAAAAAAACCTCCCAGTCATCATTGCCTTACAACAAAAAGGAAGAAAAAAACATAGAATAAAAACCCCTAGCCCTCAAAAATTCTAATAGCATCAGGTCGAAAAAGAACTAGAGATGGTCAAGAAAGACCTGTTAGGTTAGAAGGAAGAGAGGTATCTAACCCAAGACTAACTGCTAGGTTCCCTCGGTATTGCCAAGCCCATACTAATTACAGTTAGCCCCCTGAAAATGGTTAAATAACTAGTTTGTTCATATTATTTATATGGTTTACTCTAGTAATACTAATCATCTTTTTCCTGATTTGTCTTGTCATCTTGATAAAATAAAATAACAAAATACTGTTTGTTTGTACATAAATAGTCTAAATGATCATTTAAGAGTCGACAATCTAATCCAGTTTTGTGGATGACGCGACTCTCAGCCTTAAAGGTTTCTAACTAAGGTATAATGAAATACATTGATTCAATGACCATAATCTTAGAGTAAATACAAGTAAAACTCAATACTGTATATGCTTTTTAATTTAAAACCTGAATTAATGCCCTGTATGGGGCTTAATGGTGAAGCACTTGAGGCAGTTTCATCAGTAAAATTTCTTGGTATTGTCATTGATTATAAATTAATTGAAGAATTATTAATTTAATTAATCATACTAATGAGCTGTAAAAAAACTCAGTTCAGCAGTCTTTTCGCTAAAAACACTGTCACAAATTATTTCACTTTGGGTTATTTGCATCCGTTGGACTTATGGAATTGTTTTATGAAGAAACTCCTCTAAGCGGATGACCAAGGGAATCTTTCCTTTAAGGAGCAAGTAATGAGTCTGTAGCTCATTTGGGCCATCATGATTCTTGCAGAGATGCATTTAAAAACTTGGGGTATAGTGACATTTTCATGCTTGTACATTCTAGAAGTAATTGTACATTACAAATTTATATATCCGAAATAAATATGATCTGTAGACAAATGCACATATTAACTCTATTTTCTGAATTTGGAGTCATCCGCATGAACAAACTCCCCATGGATTTAAATGAAATTTGAGAAGTCGGTATATTATTTAAAACCAATTGAAAAAGCTGCTAAGTACTTGATTGCTTTTTACTCGATTTAGAAGTTTTTTGAAGCCACACTAAAATTTTAAAGTCATTTGGATTTTTGTGAAATTGTTATTGGCTAATTATTAGTATTATATGTTGTATTACTGTGATTGTTATATTTTACTATGTAATAATCAATTATTTATTGGAGCTTAATTGTTAACAATATTGTTATAATACATTCTGTACACAAAATTGTATTTTATCTGAAACAAGAATAACAACTAAATAAACTATTAAAATTGTTACACCCACAATCCTTCTTTATTGAGCGATGCTCAGTCTGCTAAATACTCAAATAAATAAAGCATATATTTTATATTTATTAGAAATGAATGAACTATTCATAAATTGATTGTTTGAAATTTTCTTACGGTTCTATTGGTCGGATCAAGTTTAAAAAAGAAACTGAGATTTCTTCATTATAAAGCCGTCTAGATAGTATAGAACCGTGTAAGTGTGTTATATAACTTTAAATTATATCTGAAAAAATAATATAATGCATGGATTTTTATTAATTTATTTTGAAAATATACTTATGATGGTAAACGAGTGTACCAAGTTATAAAACAAAATATTTTATAATGTAGTAAAAATAATATTCTTAACTTCTGGGAATTACTTGTTAGAAGGATATTTGGGGTCAAAGTTTTAATACCTTTTACGGAGATAATAAGAATACATTTTTATTAATTTTAAAAAATGTGTATTTTAAATTTTTCGTAAAAAATAATGATAAAAACTTTATTTAAAAAATAAACGCTAATAAAAATCTAACTTTGAAACCCTACTACGCTGAGTTTATTCTGAACATTGTAAAGACAACAGTTGCTGAAAGTTACTTGGTGGAGGAGTTTCTCATAAATTAATTTCATTTTGTATTTATCGGCCTACATACTTTAATTAAGTAAGATACTTATGATTAAAAACTAAACAGAGTATTTCATCAAAATTAGTTGAAATTTAATCTTTGAAGGGAAATTTGTTAAAAAGATATCCAATTTCCACATTGTAGACAGTATTCAGATTAATATATTATTACCTCTGTAATTTTCTTTAACTCATCTGCGTTACTAACTCCTGAGTCACCCTGGAACAACACAATTAAAAATAGGCTTAAAAAACTATAAGGATATTTTTTAAATCAGAACTACGCTTAAAAAACTAAAATGATATTTTTTAAACCACAACTATGATCCCTCACTTTGATCAAATTTCATTGTAATTCTGTTTATTTTTTAAATATTTGAAAAGTACAAATAAAAGCATTACTAAATCTATTTGCTTTTTTCATTTGTTCTTAGAGTGGTAGGCTATAATCTAACATATAAGTTGATAAATTATATATTTTTAAATAACATGTAATGTTGTTAGTTATCTTTCTGCAGTGGATAGTGTTTTTTCTTCTCCCTGAAACAGCCTCTATGAGTGCTAGGATTCTTCCCATCATCACTTGAAGTAGAAAGAAAAATTGCAAGGTATTTAAGGCAAAGTAGAAGTAACATGAAAGCCAGTGAATGACCACTAATTAGATAAACAGGATAAAGAATGGACGCAAGAAACTGGGAAAGCATTATGGATCAAAAGTTTTATATCTGTGGAAAAGAAACATGAATGTAGCTACCATTCTACCCAAATTCTCAGTAATCATAGATGCTTTGGTAGCTACAAAAAGCACTTTGTCATCAGTGAGACAGACACCTGTGGATCCTGAGGCAGACAGTTTTCCACAATGTGTTTTGTTTGTAAAATATGAAAAAGCCAAATGGGAGTAACAGAAGGAGACCAGGGGAGAAGTGTAATGATTGACAGTTTGTTGTCGTTAACGCTGGAAAGCCCAGAAAAGTGGATTGAACTGGCCAATTTTTTCAGCCAAATATTGATAGTTAAAGTGGGAATGGAAGTATATTGAGGTAGATCTTCACTAAAGATTAAAAATGTTAGAAGACAAAAGGCCCACATCCTGAAGTAATACCGAAAGGTGGTCCCAGTATGTTTTTTTTTTTTTTTTATGTGATAAGAATAACATTCCTAACATCCAAGTTTAAAAGTGAGCTGGTTGGTGTATTTTAAGGTCCACACCTCCATTGCAAAAATAAAGTTTAGGCGCAGAAATATTATTTTTAGGTTTTTTATATATAGCTCTTGGGACTCAATATATAAAGTAAATGTTTAGTTTTAGTTGAGAAATGTTGTGAGCAGTTTTAGTTTATTTTTTTAAGTCAACTGTAATACTTTATGAATTTAATATTATTACAGTAATTTTCAGGATTTTTATTTATTTTATTTCAATGTTTTTTGTAGATTAAGCCTCATCATATAAATGTGTTAATTCATTTATTTATATATGAACTAAATAATCAGAATATTCTTAACATATTTTTGTATGCTCTTTTTTTATCGGATATTAAATTTTCTAATGCAAATATTGAAATTTGTTAAGATTACACCACTAGTATATTAACTATTTTTACCTTTAAGTTGTTGACAACAGTTTCTATCAGCTCATGGATAGGGATATAGTTGCCCAAAGAAGTTCCCTGTAAGAAAAACACAATAAATAATAACTAATTTGTAAACACAGATTTCTTTACACTCTTTTTCGGTTAAACTAAAACAGGATACAACCATAATTTCTTTTAGTACATTTACTTTCTCACTTGTTTATGTCTATAGTATAGAAAAAGATAAGTCAAAAATCAATATTTTTAATTTTCATTACTGTTGAGACCGATGGTTCTTGGTGGAATTCCATGTTTAAAGATAATAAAACACATTTTTTTATTTTGTAATATCCACTTTTTATTAGTCTAGCCGACCAATGGTTTCGCCTGCTAAGGCATTGACGAGGCTGTATTACAGACTGAAGAAAAAAGACAAAAAACAGAAAACCTTAAAACTAGAGGGTGGGAGTTAGGATACAATGAATGGAAGGTTGGGGAAATAGTAAGAATATTAAACATGTTTGTGAAAATGTTTTAAGTAAAAATGTTAGGGATATGTATAAGGTTAGATCAGGTCACAAAGATAACTTAATAATTAAGAGCATAATTAAAAAAGTAAAGGATAATAATTTAATATTAACTAAAGCAGATAAAGGAAACTCAATTGTTATTTTAACGCTAGAAGAATATTCCAAAAAGGTTCAGGACCTTCTTAATTGTAAAACTTTTATGAAAATAAAAAAAGATCCCACTATAAAGCAAAATTAGTCAAATCCGCAATTACTAATAATGGATGTATTTTTAAAGAGAGCCATACAAGAACACTAACTGAAATGAATAATCTTGCACCTAGATTGTTTGGTTTAATGAAGTTACACAAGCCTAATGTTCCGATTCGACCCGTAGTTTCTTTTGTACAAGCTCCATCTTACAAATTAGCTAAGTTCACAAATAACTATTTAAAAAATGTGTCTAAATTTCAACCAAAGTTTGGCTTAAAAAATTCATTACAGTTAGTAGACAAAATAAAAGATATATCGATACCACATAAGGCTAAATTAGTTTCATTCGACGTGAAAAGTCTTTTTACCAGTATACCTAGAAAGGAATGTTTAAAAAGCGTAGAATCTCTTATGGATAGAACCAAAGTAGATCCCATAATGGCTAGAGAACTTTTGGATGTAATTGAGGTATGCTTGGATCAAAATTATTTTCAATTTAAAGATAAATTTTATGTTCAATGTGATGGTTTGGCTATGGGGTCCCCATTGTCACCACTGTTGGCAGAAATTTTTATGGACAATTTTGAAAACAAAATAATTAACAATAACCCATTTAAATCAGTTATTATTTATTGGTATCGTTATGTTGATGATGTAATTTGTCTCTTTGATGGCTCTAACCGCCAACTTCAATTATTTTATAAGTACCTGAACTCAATTGACGATGCGATACAATTTACCATGGAAGTTGGAGAACAAGATCAAATTAATTTCTTAGACTTAAATATAAAAATTGAAAATGGTAAACACAACTTTAGTGTTTTTAGAAAACAAACTTTCACAGACAACATTATCCATGCTTCATCTCGGCACCCTTTAAATCATAAATTGGCAGCTTTCCATTGTATGTTGTATCGCCTCATCAAAGTTCCAATGTATGACTCTGATTTCAATAAAGAACTAAGTTGCATTAAACAAATAGCTGTTAATAATGAATATGACGTAAATATTATTAAGAAAATGCTAAAGAAAAAACTTAAGATGAATGCAAGGCAACTTATTTTTCCAACTTCAGTTAAAAATAGCGCTAAATGGCGGAAAGTTAACTATGTAGGAAATGTTAGCCAAAAAGTTGGAATTATTTTAAATGGGGAAACAGAGTGTAGGCTGGCATTTTAATGTAGTAATAGTTTAGGTAAGATTTTAAATAATTCTAAAGATAAAATTAACAAAATGTTGAGAAGTGGTGTATATAAGATAACTTGCAAAATATGTAATTCATGTTATGTAGGTCAAACAGGACGTAATTTTAAATCTAGATTAAGTGAACATGAAAGAAGTTGGCGGTTAGGATATGAAGATTCCAGTTTTTCAAATCATTTAAGAATACATCAAGTTTTTAATTTGAGTGTAGATTTTAAAATATTACATTTTGATAATAAAGGTAGGAAATTGAATGCTTTGGAGAGCTTAGAAATTAAAAGAATAAGATACTGTAACCCTAATTTAGTTTTAAATGACCAGTTAGATTTGTATAACTCTCCATTAGTAAAACCTTTAAAAGTTATTTGTACTTAGAACAATCAACTGGTTTTCCAATATGTATTGTTCCTATGGTCATTTCCAAGGCCGGGTATTTCCCCAACCTTCCATTCATTGTATCCTAACTCCCACCCTCTAGTTTTAAGGTTTTCTGTTTTTTTGTCTTTTTTCTTCAGTCTGTAATACAGCCTCGTCAATGCCTTAGCAGGCGAAACCATTGGTCGGCTAGACTAATAAAAAGTGGATATTACAAAATAAAAAAATGTGTTTTATTATCTTTAATCAATATTTTTCTTGGAAATCTAGAGAATGTATAAATCCAAAAGTGATTTTTTTAAAATTATGTTTATCAACTTTGCAGTGTTCTTTAGTTTAAACAAATGAATTAATTTTGAACAAATATGATGTGTTGTCTCAACAATTTTTTGCCATATTTTCATTAAAATTTCTGGATTTGCTGCCATAAGAAAAAAAAATCAAAAATATGGTTTCCTCAGAGTTAGTTTTAACAATTTTGATCAAATGTAATCTCTAAAGGCATAAACAAAAGATATTGGTCGTTATCTTCCCCAAAATGTTGATTCTGGAGATATCAGGGGGGGGGAATCAAAAATTGTTTATGAAGCTGTTATAATAAACCTAATTTTTAAAAATTAACTTTAGGCTACTGATTTCATTCAAATCTTGCTCAAATGTCAAGATTTATAACCCAAACCAAACCTATGTAAAATTTTACAAGTACAGTAGGCCCCCAATTATCCGAGCCCCGGCTAACTGAGGTTCCGGTTTAACCGAGTGTTTGTACACTGTACCGTACCGTAGCGAGCAAGCAGAGTGGGGTGACCGCTGCTACTGTGCCAAGGTCATTGACACAGCCCTTGCGATTATTCATTCGCTTTCTCACCACACTGCACGTGGTCCAAAGCGCGTCTGTCTTCTTTCTTTGGCTCAGTCAGTGTCTTGTCACAGTCTTGGTTGGTTAGTCACGCTGTTACTCAGACAGTATTTGGACATTTTGTGGTGCTTTACTTTAGTGTTTTCATTATGAGCTCTTCACGTAAAAGAACTGTTGTGAGTTTAGAGACTAAACTAAAGGCTATTAAAAGACTATACAAAGGGGAATCGATTAAAAGAGTGGCTGGAGATTAGGTATTTGTGAGGTAACGGTTGGTGATTGGAGAAGAAACGGGCTGATATTGAAAAGTGGTGTTCGCAAAAGGACAACAAAAATGACAGCAAACGAAAAACAATGAAAACTGGTGAGTTTGAAAAAATATCAAGTGCCCTTTTTATGTGCTTTTATGTGGAAGAGTGGATTAATGTGGACGAACAACATGAAGGCACAGATGATATGATTGTTAAGACAGTCAACGATGAGGCACAAAACGCCGAAGAGGTGAGTGATGAAGATAAGCCGATGGAACAGGCTGGAAATAAAATAAGTCATGCCGAGGGCTTCAAAGCCGTACAAAGTGCTATTGACTATTTGGAGCAACAGGCAGAAACAACTTCGACGGATCTGCTGCTGCTTCGTTGACTTCGAGAAAGAGCTGGAAAGAAGCGGGCCAGTTCAGTAAAGCAGAAAACTCTGTTGAATTTTTTCAAGAAGTAGGCTTAGTTTTAAAATTCAATTTTCATTAGTAAAGTATCAGAACAAAACAGTTTTCATTACTGTAGCTCTTTTTAAGTGTATTTTCATATTCACCATTGACCTTTTGTTTTAGATTTGTAGACTAGAATTTTGATTTACAAAAATTGTATTTTTAATTGCTGTTCAGTACAGCATATTTCTGTATTTTTTATATTATAAACGTAATATTTAGTACAGTGCATTACTATGAGTTTCGTAATAAAGTGAAGTTAATTTTTTAATTCAATTTTACATCTTTATTTATTACTCTATCAATCCCAAAACGTCCTTGTAACGCCCATAACACAGATCGGTGGCCGAAAACGCATACGCTACCATTTATTTCAATGGCGGAGAGGACACTCTCGTTCGCCGGTCTGTCTGTCCGTGTTATCCGAATGTCCTCTGGTTCACATTAGCTCGGATAATCGGGGCCTTAATGAAAATTACGATTGTAGAATAATTACCAAAAAATTTAAATAAACCTTGATCGCCATCATTAAAACTCATTTTCAATCAAATATGACTTATATTTAGGATGGGTTTCACACAAGCAAAACATGCTTAGATTTTAATTATATATTTTTAATTTAATTAAAATTCTATAAGAAAAGACAAATTATCTCCCATAAGAAATACATAATTAAAACTCTGTAATAAACTAAATTACATGTTTCCCTCATAAATAAATAGAATAGAGTAATTTTTTAGAGCTGACAATGAATATTATTTTTGGTTACTGGTACTATTTGCTTTAAGAAAGTTTATTTTATTAGAAGTGCTGATATTTCACTAAAATAACACACTTACAGCCTTTGTAAAGATTTCAATGAAAGCTTTTCTCTGTTCTTCTTTATCATCACTAAAGATCCTTGCATCAGTCGCAGAAACATTAGATTTTAAACGTCCTTCACTTCGCTTCCTCATCAGCTCTGTTTCTGGCGGAAGCATCTCGTCAAATGCTTTAAACTTCATAGCTGTAACACAAATTCAGAAAACTTAGGTCTAATATTGGGCAGTTTCCAAATATTAACTATTTAATGCCCCCCCTCTCATGCTTTAACATGGAACAAACAGCTGTTGATTTCATTATGAAGAGTTGTTTTCTGCACATGCATCATTAAACAAGAACAGATTGCCTTTTTACTTAAGCCTATTTCTTTCTCTTTTTATTGGTCTAATGCAATTTCAGCTGACTCCCTTGCTCTAACATTTTTCTATGCTATTTGTTCTAAGCCTACAAGTACATTAAATTTAATAATCCATTGTTAATGAATAAATTACTTACTTGCAAACATTTTGATTGTTATATTTTAATGCACCAAGGAAATGAATGTAGATCAAATAAATTATATTTGTAATAAAGCATACATTACTAAACACACTATGAAATATTTGTTTACCCCATAAACAAAATAAGAATGGATTGATAAGTTACTTATTAGAAATTATAATATGGGTTTGAAATTGTAACAAGTAAACAACATTGTTGTAGGTTAAACAGCATTTTGGATTTTGCATGAAATAAGAATTTTAACTGTTTGCCAAACAAACACTACACACTTGGAGTTCGAATTTCAATTTTCAAGGATTTCAAACAATTGAGTTACCACTTTAATTAATTTCTAAAAACAGCTGTTATAAAAAGTTCTCGTTCATATTTCAGATTTGATAGAACCAAGTTTTAACAAGATATTGAGGTTTACTTCTCTCACTTATACATTTTTGTGGGTCAGTTTAAATATTTTTAATACTAAGAGTGACATATATATAACTTAGGACTGCCTTTTTCCTGTTAAAACGATGACGCATATGGAATTCGAAACTTATATAGTTTCTATATTTGAATTTTTTTCCAGTTTTTTTTTACCATTTATTTTACTACTGGAAAGTACATATGATAAATTGATTAGAGTTGATTTTCAATTTTAAATCCATAAACAAACAGAATTAAAATAAATTTTACTGTTTAAAAAAACATGTTCAAAATTATTGAAATATTTTGGAAACGGTAAACGAATTTTTTTTAGTGTGATAAAGTGTATGGGGGGGTTAGACTTAAATCACCTGGTTTATATGTAATAATAGAAAATATAATATACCTATAGAAAAATGTTAGAAAATTAATATTACTATTAACAGCTGAGTAGAATAGTAGAATTATATATATTTATATAATTATAATATGCTTTTCTTGTAACTGGTAATACTATCTAAATATTTCCTTAAACAAATATTTTATTTGCGTATTAGTATGACCTTTGGCTTCTAGATAACCCGTTGTACCAAATGTTGTTGCGGAGAAGATCGTTGGACAGCTGTTTTATGTTTAGACTTAACTTAAAATTAAAATGGCCACTTTGTGTTATGACTTTGAATATTGTAGCGTGTTGTGCGCAGCACATTTAATTACTATTTTCATTTTTGTAACATAATTTAAAGTTGTAGTATAATAAATAACGTTTAGTTTGGTTTTGTAACATAAAATGATGGTAGCCAACATAATAGCTAATAAAAATGCAAATGGTGTGGAAGAAGACTGGCAGTTACCTCTTGCTTTTATGAAAAAACATCACACAGAGTCTATCGAAGGAGTAAATGCAATAACTCAGACATGGCGAATGAAAGAACGAGTAAGTTGAGGAAAATAATAGTTTTATTGTGTTTAATTTATTGCACCAGTTGTAGCCAAGCGGCCTAGCCTATATATATATATATATATTTTTTTTTTTCATGTTAGTATTTTGATTCCTGACAATTACAACAAGTTAAGCCTTAGCTATAAAGTTACTTTTCATCCATAATGATGGGAATAAACCTGGAATTTCATTCCAAAGTCCATGTACCCTAATCTTTTTTTGGAATCTTTGGCTACTATTTCTATAAATCATGTCGGAACAAGAATTTCTTATTTCAAACACTATTTCCAATTTTTGCTTATCTCTACTTTTACTACTGAATTTAATGATTATGAATACTAACTAGCTCTTTACACAGATGATCTTTGAGGTTGTTGTTTACAGTTTATTCATAGTACTGTTTCTTTAGTACTTACATAACTAGCCTACTATCATCTATTGATAAAATGTCCATACTAGATTTTTTTTCAGAAGAATTTTACTTCACACCAATTAATTAAGCAACAAATAAACATTTAGGGTAGGTTAGGTAATGTTATTTAGGTTTTATATTTTAATTAAAATTGTTGGTAAATGTTTACTGTAAGGTAACTTGTAATTTTTGGAGTTTTTTTTTAACATCTTCTTTCCTTGTTACGAATAAATATTGTTTTCCTTGCTCAGATCACTTTTTTTCACTGAAAAATCACAATCTAAAAAGTATCAAATCTGACGTATTAATAGGTTAGACATAATGGCAAATGTTCATATTTACGTCTCATATTATTACTAAAGATATTTCAATCTATACATTCGTGATCACAGATCACGTGATATGCTGTGAATCCTCCATATTAATAATCTAATTTCAAATAATTAACTTCAATAAACTTACGAAAGGTTTGGCCAGGTGATTATATTATGTGATATATCGCAAAGTAAGCAAATTATAAAGTTCAATAAACGTACGACAGGTTAACCAGGTGATTATTTATATATATATATATATATATATATATATATATATATATATATATATATATAGCCACCTGGCCAAACCTGTTGTTACATGAAATGGCGATCTAGCTTAGTCATTGTGTAATGCGCATGTGTCAAACCATACAATATTCTTATTTCTATTATGTCCTATTATGCGCATTACATGTCTTTTGACAGGTTAAATATCACTACACTGTGAGTTTATAGTTCATGATATATATAAGTGATATTATATATAGGCTATATATATATATATATATATATATATATATATATATATATATAGTGACTTTCCCAGACCTGTACTTCCTTTAATAGGTCTAGTTAGGTAACTATATATATATATATAGTGTTACCTTCCCACACCGGTAGTTCCTTTACTAGGTCTCAAAGAGCAATGTGAGATTAGTAGCGTCTATGTTGCACAAGTTAAAAAATGGAAAGTAAATTACATAGGCGAGGTCAAGTCACTGCATCTATGATTGCTTGTTCTCAAATCAGGCTATATATATATATATATATATAGCCACCTGACGACCTAATAAAGATGTAAATTACATAGACGAGGTCAAGTCAGATGGCTATATATACATATATATATATATATATATAGCCACTTCCTGACGGCCTAATAAAGATGTAAATTACATAGACAAAGTCAAGTTAGGTGGATATATATATATAGCTACCTGATTTGAGAACAAGCTATCATAGATGCAGTGACTCGAGGAACGTAGTTATTATTATTAACGTTGGCATTCCTAACCTACATAGCTGGATTTCTTATTTTTATAAATCTCACTTTCTATTAAACTAATGCATTTTGGGACTTGAAATGCCTTCCCACACCGGTAGTTCCTTTACTAGGTCTCAAAGAGCAATGTGAGATTAGTAGCGTCTATGTTGCACAAGTTAAAAAATGGAAAGTAAATTACATAGGCGAGGTCAAGTCACTGCATCTATGATTGCTTGTTCTCAAATCAGGCTATATATATATATATATATAGCCACCTGACGACCTAATAAAGATGTAAATTACATAGACGAGGTCAAGTCAGATGGCTATATATACATATATATATATATATATAGCCACTTCCTGACGGCCTAATAAAGATGTAAATTACATAGACAAAGTCAAGTTAGGTGGATATATATATATAGCTACCTGATTTGAGAACAAGCTATCATAGATGCAGTGACTCGAGGAACGTAGTTATTATTATTAACGTTGGCATTCCTAACCTACATAGCTGGATTTCTTATTTTTATAAATCTCACTTTCTATTAAACTAATGCATTTTGGGACTTGAAATGTTTATTCCGCCTCATAATATGATCAAATCCTATGATTATAAGGTAAATACTGTTTTCCTAATTTTTTTGTAGAAAAATCGAAGGACAATGTATAACCGTTATTTATCTTCCAAACTAATTACAAATGTTTAGTAGCCTATATCTTTTAGTAGGCCCTACAACAATTAATTGTAAAATTACTGCAACATATTGAATTAGAACCAAGGTTTACCAAAGGAACTAAAACATATGTTTATTATCTTAATTCATCTGTAGATTGAAAATCTGATAACCAATTAAATTACAGCCAATATTTATCAAAGTAATTGAAAATGTATTTACTTGTGCATAGAATAAAAATCTAGGTACGATTAAAATAAAAACCAGGATTTGTTAACGTAAATTGTTTAACCCATCTTGGTTTTAATCTGAATAATTTCATGAGTTTGAATATATAACCTGACCTAACTTAACCTATTCTCGAAGGTTAATAAAAAATCTAGATTAGATTAGTGGTGGCAGGAATGACCGCAAATAGGTTAGGTTAATTACAGTAAAGTTCTGGTAATTTAAGTCTCAGTAGTTCAAAGTTCTGGTTAATTCGAGTTAATGATCATGAGACTCTTAATATCCTACTCGTATTTTTTAGAATCATAATCGAGTCACCCTTTGTTGCTAAATATATGTAAATTGGTGTCAAGTTGAACTGGTACCGAAGATGTAACTGGAGAAACTACCAATGATATCTCGCAATTAAGGTTTGGCAGCGCTAAACGTGGTGTTGTATTATGTCAAGCAACAAGCGGAACCAATGCTGAGGCTCAATTTAAAACAAAAGACACTGAACAACTTAAAAAAAAACTCTTTTTTTATTTTATTATATCAATGTTAGGGCCTAGGCTAAACAAGTATGCACTGTATTACAGTATTAGTTTAACCTTATTTTTTGCTCATTAGAAATTTCTTGACACACAGTATCCTATGTTTTGTTCTTATTTCCATATAATCCTAATTTCTTACAATTCAAGATGACCTCAGCCCCTAATAAGGATTCTACAGTATAATAATAATAAAATATAATATTAATGTATACATAATAAATAAAAGAAAAGAAAGAAACACACATATGCGCAATTCGATGTTTATAGGCTATATTGTTCCAATTTATTTCATCGAAATTATTGATATACAAATAACAACGTATCGTACATCAAGCAGAGGTCATACATTTTAGAAAGTTGACCTTGAGACAGAATTGTCTTGAAAAATATGTAGTTTATCAACATAATAAATTACTGTTGACAGAGATGTAATACATATAATCAATGTAACTTTATTTGCTCCTCTGGTGTTATTTGTAATTAAAATTATGAACCTCAATTATTGATATATCGAAACTTATAATTAGACAACAAACACATAACGCATGTGTAGTACCGATTTGTTTGAACTTGACTTAATATATGTTTAACAGATCATGCAGAATGAGGTGGCATTAATACTCCTCATAATTCAGTATAGAAAATTGATATGTAAGATGAAACTCGATGGATGGGCTAGATCTAAAATTACTTACATGGTAAAAAATAAATTTTGTTATTTTTTCACATGATTAGATGTTTCCGCCAATTATTTTTGTTGAACGTATTAGGTACTTTTAGACATCACATTAAAAAAAAAAAAAAAAATGTTTCAATAAGGTTCTATAGAAAATGTATCTTTTCAGAGCATATAGTAAAAGTTTAATTAGTCCTACAATTTGACACATGAAAGACTGAATTTTGACTTGCAGAATTGTTCCATTTGCTGTTGTTGATTAATTTGTAACTTTTCCAATAGATCGTGCTTGAATATACTTAATGTAGCTTTTTGAAACATCGTCTTCATCCATCAAAATTAAAGTATCCAGATAAATAAAATTCATTGAGAAAATAATAATACAAATTTAACTTCTAGTAGCAACCATAGGTACTTGGCGGAATTCCATTTTATACTTCTACAAATAAATTTAATGAGCTAGGTTTTGAATTAGGCACGACTCATTAAATGTATTTGTGGAAGTGTACATTGTTATATTTATTATAATATATGTTTCTTACAGTCCACAGTCTTCTAAAATGTTCTGAAACTGTACTTTCTAAAATGTTTTAATTTATTTTCATAATTAAATAGTTTTATAGTCCGTGTTATTTTTTGGACTATAGTAGGCCTATATTGTTTCACAAAACTTTCCCACTCTTTTTTCCACAGATTTAGATGTGCTTTAACATTTGAGTGACTTTTTGTTCTTTCTTGGTGCATTATGATACTATGTCGTGACAATATTCATAATTCCAAAGTGGACAGATTATTTTTAACATGGTGTGATAGAGAAAATGAGTTATAAAATATATAGGCTACAAATATTGATGGTGGATATTTTCTTTGTATTTACAATTAAACTTTGAAGGATTCGAGCCATGAGGATTTTAAACAAAACTATGACCGATTTAGTAGTATACACATAGGTATCGTTTGATTTTTTATAATTATTAAAATGAGATTAAGTAAACAAAAATTACAGCAGTTTCTTGTAAAAATGTTTTAAATTTTTCATTAAATAATATATATTTGGATCACCAGTTTTTTTTAAAAATTGGAATAAAAAATAGTAGCTCTAAAAATGAAAAAGTTAATTATTTAATGTTTTACAGATGAAGACTGTGAGTGTTGCTCTAGTGCTATGCTTAAACGTTGGCGTGGATCCTCCAGATATTGTAAAAACACAGCCCTGTGCGAGGCTAGAATGCTGGATAGGTAAGGAATACAAGTTTTCTCTGTGTAACCTGAGTAGTAAATATGATGGTGAAGCTTTTATGTAGTTTAATTCTCCTCATGTCAGGGTTTTTGGCAGTACAACAAATAAATAATGTAACTCTTCGTCCATAATATTAATGAAATGCAGATCCGTTTTTGAATGAATGTAACATCTTTTACATGCCACATGTCTATGTGAGAAGCATTTGTTTGCAGATCAATACCAGCTAGCTTGGGTTTGATATAATTTGCTTCACTTAAGTATAGCAACGGGATTTAAAAATTAAAACCACCTATAACTTTCAAACCTTGAGCGATTTTTGGATTAGTTAGATTCAATTAGTGTTTAACACATATGTATTAATTTTGTCACTGACTATTACATATATGTTATAGCTGAAAATTTTAACAAAATGTGACGTCATATTATATTTTTCAAAAAATCTGAAAATTTTCTGCTGAACACAATGGTTGTAGCTTGGAAATTACTTCAAAAAAATTTAATTTCCAATTTGCATTCTGCATTTGTCACTGAAAATTTTAAGAAAATATGTAAAACATTTCTGAAAATTTTCATATTAATCTTGCTGAGAAAAATTGTTATAACTCTGGATCTACTGCACCGATTAAAAAAAAAAGAAAAAGTTTTTTAGTTCCAATTAGCACTCAAATCATATACAAATTCTGTTACTGTCAATACAAATATGTTGTCCTTGAAAATGTGTTGAAAGTGGATTTCCTATTTTTCAGTATCTAGAAATTGTTTTAATTCAGAAACTATCTCACCAATTTCAAGAATGTTTTCAGTTCCAATTAGCGTTCAAATCATACTCACTAAAAAATTTAAGAAAAAGTGTAAAATTAGTCTCATGATTTTGGTTTTCATATTGTCCTTGCAGACAAAAATTGTTTGGAATCTACTGAAGTAATTAATTACAGAGATAAAATGTCTACATAGAAAAGAAATCTTTATAAAGGAACAATGGAAGCTATAGCTGTGTTTACACGAGGTAAGTAGAAGAGCAAGTTACTTATCACAGGTGACCTGATTGGCAGCCTTCCTCGTCTCATGTCCAGTGGTTGAAGCAGGTTGATTGTCAGTTTTGAAGTTAAATGGTGGAGTGGGTATCGTCTGTGTTTTCTCATGATGAAATACCAGAAATAATCCACAGTCTTACAGTGGAATTTGTTTTTGAATCTTGTGAAATATTCTTGGAAGAACTGGAAAAGAAGAAATTATGGGTTAGAGAGTTTAAACAGGAGAGAGAGACAGATGGTACATCTGCACAGTTATTTAAAGAATTGTGAAATGAAAAACCAGCTGTGTGTTGGGTGTGTTTACGAAGGTCACCTGAAAGCTTTGATATCCTACTTTGACTTGTAGAACCCTCTATTTCAAAAGAAAACAACTACGAGAGCTTCTAAATTAAAGTTTGAGCGTTATATTGTCATGTTTGGTAACAGGAAATAATTTTAGGAGTCTACAACACTTTTTTCAAGTTTCAAATGTTGAAATTTCAAACTTGATCCCCGAGTTGTACATTGCCCTATACACATGTTTGGAAGAGTATTGTGGCGTACCATATGTGGGTACAGCGGGGTTCTAAGGTGCAAGGGTTAACAGCCTGACTAAGAGTTTATTCTTGAGTCTGATATCCAACAAATGCTTCATTACGAATTCTGACTGTAACTAATGCATTAAAATCCCCTCCCCCATACTAACATTTCAAGTTGCATCCTAATTAATGGCATATTGGTATTCAGTTTCATGTAATCCACTTAGAACATGAGTTTAATCATGAATAATTAAATCAGTTCTGATTAAACGACTAAGAAAAAATTTATATTAAATTATAAATAAATTAACTGTTTTATACTAAGTTTTATTTAATATAAAAACACTTAGTTACAACACTTTAGGTCGGCCGATTAACGTAAGACAAAAGCATAATTGATTGTGTAATAGTAATTCAGAATTCAGTGTCAAGTTTATTCTCAAATACTAACTGACTTATGCATATCTCTAGAAGATGGTTGTTGAGGATCAGTGGATTCGTCTGAGGTGCAGATGTTATGATAACTCTCAGCACTTGCTAGAGTATAGGGTCTGGATTGGCATTAGCGTTCAGTCGGTTAAATCTGCTAACCAATATTCAGTTATTTATTTGTCTAACAGCATTTTAGCTTGTCGAATGTTTTATTTACTCAATTGACCGGTTTCGTGTTTACCAAAATCTCGTGTTCATTTTCCTATTTGAATATAAGAGTATTACTTATAGTTTTTAATTCACTTGTTACATGACACTTGTTGATACATGAGTCATATATCACTGAGGATGACGACTTTGTCGAAACGTGTTTGATTTAAACAAACATAATTTTTTTGAGATAATTTGATTTTTTGTTCGAGTTTTTTTCTATCTAATATTATCTCACAAGTCAAACTTAATATTTGTTTATAGACTCACCAATATTGCCATTATTAAGAGATTTACCACCTCATGTTCCTTTTGCAGGGAATCATCCTCACTATCTACCTCCTATTCATTTTCATTTGGTTCAGTCACGCCGGTCTTACTTTCGTCAATCCCAGTCTTAACTTTTCTTTTGTGAGTTACCTGATAATAATTTTCTTTATTAGTAAAATATTCAATGATGTCTGAACAATCATAAAACCACACACATACTTACGTTCTGACACACACAATTTTTTTAAATATAACTCGTGATGTTTTTTTTTTCAGACTACAGATTCTCATGACATATCGAACATCATTGAAAGTGGCTTAAAAGACAGGTAGAATTTCCCCGATGTTATGGTGCTATTGACAGGAAGCATGTTACAATAAGAGCACCAAACAATTGCTATATCTTTTTTTTCAATTATAAGAAGACATAGTAGTTATACTACTAGCCTTGTGGATCATGATTACTGTTTCACTTATCTTGATGTTGGTAGTAACGGTTCTGTATTTGATGTAGTGTTTCAACAGTGCTCATTACTAGAAGCCCTGGAAAGTGGTTTATTACCAAAGGATGGCGTTGTCTTGGCCGCCTTTTCACTTAAGGAATATCTAATCAAACCTATGGTAAATTTCTTGAAATGGAAAAAAAATCAAGTCAGCCTGTCAACGGGCCAAACACATTGTTAAAAATACATTTAGCATATTGTTCTGCAGATTCAGAGTATTTGAAAAACCCATTCCATTAATTCCAGAAACAATTGACTAAATTATTTATGCATCATGCACTCTTTACAATTTTTAGAAAGTTGTCATATCAGACGTATTTTCCTAGAGGATACTGAGAACTTCGACTGGGGACAAGTTATTGGTGACTCTTGGAGACAGTCTCCGACAGAGAGCAAAGAATTAAGGGACGCTTACAAAAGATATTTTGTAAATAAAGGGACTACCTACTTACAATCAAAAATGATACATTAAGTTCACAATGAAATATGTTAATGTACACAATTGAAATCTATACTGAATTGTACTTTAACATTATAATTTAAATATGTACTTAAATTTAAATATATCACATGAAACTTACCAAAGTGGTTTTAGTTCTCCTTTTCAGTGTACCTATCTCTCAATTACATATTTCATAAAAGGGAACCACTTCACAGTTGGTACATAAAATTTGGGCGCACTGTAGCTAGATTTTGGACTTTTTCTTGTTTCGAGACTTCTTTGTAGTGTCTTTATTTTCAATTTAACCTTGGTAAAGCTGAAGCCTGCTATGTTCATAAAAACTTATCCACTTTAAAATTGTTAGCCTTTCTTTCGTAAAATTGTCCTTCTAGGACATCGTATTTTGATCTTCCTGTAATTACTGAGCTACTCATAAATGTGACTGAATTTGTATTACAGTATATTGATTCTGATCACATCCTTGATTAGATTTTGATATTTAATTAAATTCTTACATTTAAAAAATTCCTAATTACATGAAATGTGTATGTTACATTTCTTATGTTGGTGATTACTTAATACCTATATGGATTACAATTTTAGATTTTATTGTTTTGTATAAATAAATATTTATGTGATGGGTAGTGAATGATGTTATTCCAGATTGAGGTAAATAAATGATGTGTCATTAAAGATGGGAAAACATTAGTGCACTCTGGATAGTGGAATACCTTACCTAATAAAGAAAAATGTCTTTAAACAAAAAAAATTCCGTTTGTTTCCAGCAACAAATAAATGCAGACGTTTTATAACTCTGCCTACATTTAAGAACTGTATTTAGCTTCCAGTAATGAATATGTCTGATTACAGATCCTCTTTCAATGGGTCCTCACAAGGCCATGGAATCTATCGGAGCCAATCTACAGAAACAGTATGAGAGATGGCAACCTCGAGCACGTTACAAACAGAGCCTTGATCCTACAGGAGAAGAGGTTAAGAAACTCTGCACATCATTACGACGTAATGCCAAGGAAGAACGTGTTTTATTCCATTATAACGGTCATGGTGTTCCTAAGCCCACAGCCAACGGTGAAGTCTGGGTGTTCAATAGAGTGAGTAAAGTATATTGTAAGAGTGTAAGCATTCACGTGTGATTACTTATCAAATATTAAAATTGGATTTCTGAGCTGTAAGCAGTGTCATTTCTTAACATGTCATGCCAATGTTTCACCTTATTTTATGGCTTTCTTGAGGAATCTGAGGTTCTCACTATGATTTGCTGTTCATATTGGGCTAAACAGAACACATCAATGCTGGTTTCCATGTCAGAAAGTTTGTAGTTCTAATTTCTATTGTTTCTTGTACCTTTGTAGGTAATGGCAATAAGTTTCTCTTCTGGCAACAAATCCTGTCAGTAGTAGCCTTTTCATATTTTTAAGCTTTACCTTAAGTTTACTTGTCTTTCTAACTTTTTCCAAATATCTATCCTCTATGTAAGGATTATAGCCATTCTTTTGGAGTGCTTTTTTCAGGTTTGAAATTTTGAGTTCAGAAATAGTTTTTACTTTATCTACCAGTATATTTACCATGATAATGTACTGGATGGTGGTATAAAGCAATGTCAAGATGTGTTCCAATTGTCAGACTGACCAAAGTCTCCTAAGAAATCCTTGAGAAAGATCGTTGAAATAGGGTTTGAAACATCAGCAGAAAAAAATGATACAGCATACAGCTCAGAAATCCAATTTTTAATATTGATTTTGGTATATAGTGTGTGCAAGAAGAAGGTTCAACATAGTGGCCTAAATTTTCCTCGCGGAAATGAATGGAAGTACATGACTTCTAGTAGGTGTGAATTGTTTTCCTGGCTGTAATAAGCATCAGTCGCTAGCTGTCAGCATGTGAGTGAAGAAATATTTTGAACCTTTGTCTGATTTTCATTTACCATGAAGTAATTTCCTTTCAGCGTTATTTTCAATTTTGGAGAACAGCCACAAACCGCAAGAAATCATGTTGGGAATTTTAGAATGCTTTATTTGGTTAAGAAACTTTGAGTCAGAGTAAGGAATGAGATAATGGAGCTCCCCACAGGTCTGGTATCCTGCACCTCGTGGTATCACAAAAGCGACGGAACATCTCCATAATATAGTATCATATGCCCTGTGGTGGTAGACCACCCTACGGATTTTGAAGTAAATAATCAGCATAACTTTCACGTGCTTTTTATTTTCTTTACATTTGTGTGAAAACGTTTTGTGACAGGTCAAAACATTGATGTCATTTTTTTGCGGATATATCCATTTTGATGTCCCCTGGGTTTAAAAAAAAGTGGTTTATGGAATGATGTCTTTCGTATGAGAAGTCCTTTACAGCCCAAACACTGGACTTGTTTTAATCAGATTTGGTATGTGGGTATATTTTCGTTATATCAGAGGACTGTTTTTTTTTCCATTTTTTAAATAAATTTAATATTTGGCCATAGGAAAAAACTAATTTTTGATTTCTTCAAAATCAGCAACAACATTGTTTTGTTCAAATTATCGTCAAATATAACCTCTAAGGGCCCGAACAAAATGTATTGATTGCCATCCCTCCAAAAATGCCAGTTTGAGAGTTATCGGTAAAACGCTATTAAATCAGGCATAATGTCTCAACATTTTAAATTTTAGTGAAATATGAAGATAAATGACCAAAACCTGTTTACAAAATTGCAAATAAAAAAAAGTATTGCAATTCACGAATAAATGGTAAAAAAACAAAATTAAAATTTTAGTAGCGACATTAAATGTTCGATTTTAATCAAACATGATTTATGCTGACAACACATTTATGAGACAAGTGAAGCAAGATTTGTCCCTATTTAAAAGATGAGTCAAGCAAGATTCGTCCCTATTTAAAAAACAAGATTTGTTCTTATATTTTTTTCAAAGACAGTGTTCATGATTCATTTTTACTTTTTATTGACATCTACTGAACTGACATTTTTGCAAGGAATAGTTTTGTTTGGATAATATTTTAATTGTCAATGGGTGTTTGAGAAATTTTGTGTGATGTTTAGACCAAGGGGATGTTCCACTTTGATGACTGGCTTGTGTTTGTAAGCATTCAACTCATCACTAATGAACACAGTGTTAAGGCTGGAATTATTATACTAACTGGGTCTACACCTTTATTCGTGTAGTCTTGGGTTAGAACTCTCTCTTTCATCTATACTATCAGGTCTCTCTTGATCAACTCTTGTTCATTTTCAACCTTGATGTTATTGGGGTATTCGAGGGCTAGGAATTTTAATTGAATGATCTTTTTTTCCCCCTTTTCTTTTCGGCTTTAAACATCATGGAAAAACCGTATTCAGGAAATTATACCATTTTGCAAAGTTCATCATGTCCTGCGAGATTTCCAGATAAGTTGTTACTATTCTATTGTTGATATTCTCCGCAAGGCCAAATGCTTGTTTAAAATAGAATGTACCAAACTATTATTTAATTCACTTCATCTTTAGCTCTTGGATAGTCTTTTTGCACCTGTTCAATAATCTCGTTATTTCTGCTTGATGGGGGTCTATCAGAATGTAAGTAGCTCTCCTCGACGTACAGTCACCTCTGAAACTTTTGTAAGACTCTAATTTTCGGATGCCCACTAAACCTTCTGATAGTATTCCACTTGAATATCCGTAAGTTTGATGCACTACTGATGATTAAGTTGACATATCACTGGGGGTGCTTTAATTGTTCAAATTGGAAAAGTTCATTTCAGATATGTTTTGAATAAACTTTGCAGATCACTGAAATAAAGGTGTAAAGGTATTACTTCTTATTTGTTTTTGTGTTTTTTTTTTTTTAATTCTATTTTCAGATGTACACACAGTATATTCCATTATCAGTTTATGACTTACAAACATGGATGGGAGCACCTTCAATATATGTATATGACTGTTCTAATGCTGGTGTCATTGTCGACCTTTTCAAACAGTTTGCTGAGCAACACGAAAAGGAATATGAGGTGAGTACGACATGATGTACCTGGTACAAACTTTCTGACTGTAACATTTTCAAAACTAACCGAAGTTATTCATATTTCAGTTTGGTAGTTGTTGGTGAGAAAGATCCATGGATGCTTTTTTTGAAAAAATATTAATAATTAAATAGAAACAAAACTTGCTTTGCTTGTGCCACAAACATGTTTTAGCGTAAATCATATTTGATTAATATTAAGGTTTTAATCACGGCATTAATTGATGGTGTTCATACCTAACCATTTTTTTATTTTTTTTATGCGCTTTCCATATGTGTTTGAGTTATTATTTTTTATTTTTCTCAAAAAAAAAATTTCCGCGCAGTGTCTGTCAATGTTCACAGCAGCTATCATTCAGAGGCACTGAGTTTGTGGTCTTTTCGAACAATCTGACTATTTTTTTTGATTCTATTCTTAAAGAAGAAGATTGTCTGATTGTCTTCCACGCACTGATGTCCTTCACTGAATCTTATGTGCACGAAACTTGCAATTAACTCCTTGACTGCTGAATTACAAGCTCCTCAACTGTGCTGGATTTTTCTGGCTAGCTTACCACTACTTTGTATGCACTAGACTAATTGAGAATAAAAATTGACTCTCTGTTACTAAAAGCAGTTTTTCTTAATCACAAACATTATTTCTCTATTTTTGTGTTACACTTTAAAATATTTACATTATTTACACTTAACCTTTTTTAACACTTTCTTTTTGTGTGACAGTCATCAAAACAAGGCACCATACAGAGCAACATCACATCATTTAAACATATATGTTATTTCTTTTTTTTGATCCTTTAGTTTTCTATATGCATACAAATCTTTCCTTTTATTAATTGATGGAACCAAAGAAGTAAAGTCCCTATCCGTAATCTTGTTGGGATGTTGTCACAAGACATCCATCACTTTTCTTTTCCACACTATATGTTTTAATCATTTGTCTTATGACTCAATTGAAATTCCTATATAAATTAGGTTCTTTTCCAGTTTTGGTAAGATATATGTGGGAATTCAAAAGCTCAAATAGAAAAGGTAAAACCACAATTTTTTATACCACTTCAGGGATTTTCGTACACATTATAAACTCGAAATCATCATATCGTTTATTGTGAAATCTCAATACTTTCACAAACTTCAACAGGATCATCTTGGTCACCGAATAAATCAATCAATCAATTAAATTGTCAAGTTATTTGGTCTAATTCCAAGAACACATGTCAAATATAACCTAGACATGGACACCATGTCGACAAACTAGTCTATACTGTAAACAAACTAAAAATTTGCTAAAAACAATGCAAAGAAAATAAATATTGTACTATATAACAACAAACATTTGTAGTTTACTAAAATGTTGATAGATGTCAGTAGCATACAGATAAACAAAACAGTTCCAATAAACGGCACTCACGAATCTACAGCATATTACCGATAGTATATCATGAATGCGTTAACGTGTTTACAGCAGTTAAGGGGTTAACCTCAGTAATCATTTGAAAACATTCTAATGATTTGTTCAATTTGATTAAAAATTTCAAATTGATACATTGCTCAACTTTTTAATCTTAGCATTGTTCTGGCACACAACTGTACTAAACAATCAGCTGAACGGCTGGGAGTGTTGATGTTTGTCATGCAGGTTTAGACAAAAAATTTACACTCTTCTTCTTTTTTTTGTGTGTATCTAAAGGTGAGAAAGTTTTTGTCATCATCACCTTATATATATATATATATATATATATATATATATATATATATATATATATATTAAATTTTAAAAAATTTAGTGTGAGGACTATAAATACAAACTAAATATTGGTATACCAAATCTATCTAATTAAGTTGTGATGGTTTTAAAAGTTGGTAAATGTGTTAAATTATAGGCCATTTGTAATTATAGTAATTTGTAAATATTAACTAAACTTCCATAGTGTAAACACTTTTGGTTGTTATTTTAAAACAGTTATTAATGTTGACTGTATCATTTGTTTTGAGGTTAAACATCATTGACAGTATAATCATATATATATAACATCATATAACTTTCCTTTGATAACCACCTTTTTTCTTTCTTTTTTTTGAGAAAAACTATAGGCCTAAAGAAAATTATTAGGGTCTGTATTTTGCCAAAGCAACGTTAGAAGAGGAAGACAAGACACAAAAATAAAAACGCTAAATGACTACAACAGGCAACAATCTTTGTGAAACGGTATTATCACTTAACTATTTGAATGAATACCTATAAGTTTAATTAATTAATTGTAGTCAAGTAAGCAATTTATATTTAAAAAAAGATTAATCACCTATATTATTGTCACTACAAAACATGTAATGTATAAAGGTCATCCACGAAAACTACAGAATTTTAATTTTGAAAGAAGAAGAAGAAAATTAAGTGAAAATTTTCAGTTAAATTCTATTGATAATTCAGTTGACATTCACATACTCCTGTTTGTAATTAAAAAAATTAATCTACTTCATCGACTCGTAAAGTAAGATGTGGGTAAATAATGTCTGAAGTTTTTTTTTTAATGAAATGTAGAGTAAAATTTTGTGATAAGAAATAAATTTAGCTAAAAGTTTATCACATTTGTCTAGAGCGAAGCTCGGTCAATCAGCTACTAATAAATAGAATGTTCAATAATAAATTTTCAGTTTATAAGTTATAATATATCTAGTTCTCACTAATTGTATTTGCAGAACATAGACTGTAATCAGGATTGGTTGATTTATACAAGTGTATAGGTATTGTCTCTATTTCAATTACAATATTACAGCACAAATAACAATAACACAGTAACAAAAGTAAATACTAATAACAACAAACTAAAAATCTAAACAAATAGTAAAACAGTATTACATTATATTATTACCTAATTTAAAAACCTATTGCCACAACTGTATTCGGCTGCAGTTTTTTTTTTTTTTTCTAAGAGAGAAGAATCCTCATTGACCTTCTACGTAGGTCCTGTCCCTAGGTTGTGCCTTTCTCCTACCGTTTCAAATCCCTCCTCTCTTTTAGAGACCGAAGATTTTGTTGTCTCTCTCAGAATGGCCAGTTGGCATTACTTCAAAGTGGGAGTGATCCTCCATTGATTGTTCTTTTCTACACTATTAGTGATGTCGCAGTTAGAGCTGTGTTCTTGGTTAAATTCACTACTAGCTTGGTGTGACATCATTTATTAACTTTATTAATTGACAAAAACCGTAATTGCGTGTTTTAAATAATAATTTGTTTTTATTGGAGTTTTAAGGCGAAAAACCATTGCGGTCATTATCACAAATAATAAGTTTAATATTGACAAAGCAAAGGGGGTAGACATTAACAGAAATAAATTGAACGCTATCCAATGTCTAATAAAGAAAAATGTCTTAAAATAATACTTTCTGTTTGTTTCCAGCAACAAATAAATTCAGGCAACAGTCGTATAACTCCGCCTACATTTAAGAACTGTATTCAGCTTGCAGCCTGCTCTGCTGAACAGATCCTTCCAATGAATCCTGATTTGCCAGCTGATATATTTACTTCCTGTTTAACAACACCTATAAAGATAGCTCTACGGTGGTGAGTAATGTAGCTTGGATACTCAAATACTATAATGTTGAACTACATTTGTATAAACAGCCATTTTACTTGTGATGAAATTGAAAGCGTAAATTTATATAAATATTTAGATGTAATGTTTTATGGGAGATGAATTGGCTCCGTTGGTTATATTAAAAGTAAACTATTAAAATTAATATTTGATTTTGGGAATAATAATAATAATAATAAATTTTACTTTCACAGTATGGCACAATCTTTTTCACTCACCTATCCCGAAAACCAAATAAAAACCGACCAAAAATATATAACACCAAAAATGTCATTACTCTCAGTCGAAAATGAAAATGAACCATTGATGTACAGTAGTCTTTGAAAAAATATTGATTTATTGGAAATGTGGATGAATAGATTTGTTTCACTTGGGGCATAAATACACTCTCAGTTTAAATCATATTTTATTAAAATTGAGTTTTTAATGACAGTGGTCAAGGTTCAGTTTTATTTTTATACTAATTGTTCTAAATTGTAATGTTTTTGTACTAACGATTTCGAACACAGTTTTGGGTCATTAATTAATTTTTACGTTTCATTAAAATTTTAACGAAAAATATAAAGCCAATTTCAGGAAATTACATTTTTTATAATAAAACTTGATCGATTTTTTGGTTCTTCACTTATGAACCGTAATTTTTGGAGGGATAGCAACCAATATGTTCTGTTTGGGTACTTGGAGGCTGCAGTTGAGGAAAATTGAATAAAAAACATTGCAACCGATTTTGATAAATTGTAATTTTGTGGGTTTTTTTATAGCATTTATTTGAGTTTGAAAAAATAAAAAGTCGTGAAGTGTGGCCAAAATATGTATACAAACCAAATTTGATTAAAATAGGTTCACACCTTTGAGAAGTAGAGCACATAACAGAGATCATCATTCTCTTAAACCACTTTTTTGGACCCCAATGACCTCAAAACGGATATATTTGCATAATAATCAACATTGTTTTTTTGATTAATCTCAAAACTTTATACTATGAATACGCGAGAGGATAAAAATATCCTGCTTATAACGATATAAAATGCATATAGTCACTTTAATGATGTAGTGAGTACGGGTTTAGTAATCCCGAGGGATCTATACTTAGTCTTGTTTTAGATCTTGCTCATCTTTCCTATCAGGTCTCTCTTGATCAACTCTTGTTCTTTTCCAACCCACATGCTATTAGAGTATTCTAGGGCTTTATTTATGTTCTTTTGTTCCTTTTCTTTATAAGGCGATGTTGACTGAGTTTTTGTCTGTAAGGGAAAACCAGTACCCAAGCCCGTGCTCACTAGAGGTAAACCTCTTGATCTACCAATACAATTTAATATTTCCTACAAAGCCCAAGAGACCAATTGTTTAAAGTATCTGCTTGTATTAATTACATTATATGACCCCATTAACTCTGTAAAACTTGTTTATTTTCAGGTTTGTGATGCAGAACGCGTCAAGACTTGAAACGAAGATCACACTGGATCTGATAGACAAGTGAGTGATTTTAATATTTATTGAGGTGATTAATATTTTAGTAGCATTTTTGAGGTTATGTATTAAGTCTTATATTCTTCAAATGGTATTACTGTGCCATTATCTTTCTATTCTACAAACGAGTTGATACGAATCTTCAACGAGGTAGTGTTACCAAGACTCTACATCATGATATTTATGATGATCATACATTCATAACCTTTGTGATCCTCGAGAAAATCATGAAGTACAATTGAAACCTGAAAAGTGGAATGATAAGGTTATGTGTTAGAGATTCATTATTTCCTGTTTAATTTCTTACATTATGGGGTCAAAATATTGATATCAAATTATAATATAAATAAATGTAAATCAAATATTGACGCAATACTATTTGTATTTATTTTAGATTTTGTATGGATAGAAGACAAAATCTTATTGTCCTCAGTATTATCTATATTAGACGTCACCCTTTTAGACATGGGTTCTTCAGGTATACTAATCAAAAACAATGTTTCAGTAATGAAGTTTATTAGCTTTCTATTTAATGATTTAAACCATCACACTTTAATCTTATCTCTTCTGATCTTTAAATGTATACAATCAACTACAATATAAAATATAAATCCAGAATGTTTCCACCTATTATGATTCTACCATTTATTTTAATATCAAACATTACAAGCCTCAATACACAATGATTTGCTTAACTTTCATGAGCTCTTTCGCCAAGTTACGCTTTCTTCAAAACATTCAGCAGCGGTCCTGTCATCCAAAGACCTCGTCTCATATGATTGGTGCCAAATTACGGATATAGAGAAACCAACTGCACAACATGCGGCAATCCACAACATTGTCACTTTTAATGACTGATTCATAACAAACATTATAAAATCACTCCCACCAGAATGTAATCCCTCGGAATCAAGAAGATTGGAACTGTCTCATCAATGTGTCACAAAAACTAGAAACCCCCTAACCTTAATCTTAGAAAAATTATCCTTTTTCCTCTCCCAACAGGATTTAAAAAAAAAACTAGATCAAGCCTAGATTTACATCAATTCAGTCTTCTTTTTATACTCTATATTGATTGAGAAAGTGTTTATGAAATATTTCAGAACTTTAGTGGTTTTTTTTTGTGAGTTTTCTACTTTTTG
Source organism: Aphrophora alni (assembly GCA_963513935.1). Classification (NCBI taxonomy): domain Eukaryota; kingdom Metazoa; phylum Arthropoda; class Insecta; order Hemiptera; family Aphrophoridae; genus Aphrophora; species Aphrophora alni. The sequence goes on along the minus strand of OY740779.1, from coordinate 23,973,927 downwards.
TCTACTTTTAGGTAATACCAAGGACCACTTTCTAAGGTAACCCTGTGTCTCCTATCCATACAAAATCAAAAGTAATAGGCTATGTGCCATATGAAACTCTATTTATAATAATTAACACTATTATAAATTATATTTATTAGCAATTTAATTTCTCTCGCCTTTTCCTTTTTCTCTAGGGAATCTTAAGCGAATATTTAAGTTATCACAATATAAATGTTTCTTTGATTTTGTTACTCTAATTCCATTCTTCTGATTACAAACAAATGGAAAAGATCTTACAGTTAACATATTTAAAATGAATTATTTATTTGTGAAATGTGATGATTATAAGATGAACAATCAATATAGATGTCATTTTGATACTTTAAATGATCATTCATGAAACAAATATTCAATTTGCAGACATGGCATACTCAGCAAGGTAATACTATTCCAACCCTTATTGTTATTCTTCATTACTGATCTATCATTTGATCCAATCTTTTAATTTCTATTGTTATCAACCACCTTCTTCCATTTACAATTTTTTTTACTTTTTGCTGTTATTATTCACTTTGTCACTATTTTTTACATTATATATTTACAAATGGAAAGAATTATTATGATGTATGATATGAATGATTTTATGTTAATGGATCATATTGTATAAACTATGATTATTTACAATTTTATTTTTGTGAGATGAGGTTTTATCCTTTTATATAAATTATTGATAACTGTGGAATTTTGTATCATCACAGGATATATCCGTTTTGAGGACGTCCAAAATGGAAATCCAAAAATTATTTTTCTAAATGATGTTCATCATATATGTAGTTATTTGAAGTCCAAATGCATGGATTGTTTCAATAAAATTTTGTATGTTTTTTAAAATTTATTTCATTTGATAACTCAATATTTAGAGGTAGCTCCCCTCATAATAAAAGCAATTACGATTTTCTAAAAAATGCTTTAACAATTTTGATAAAATATAGCCTCTAAGTATCCCTCTAATGATTCCCATTTATGAAAAAGTGCCAGTTTTTGAGTTATTTAAAAATTGCGCGCATAGAGATGTTATAAAATATGTAATTTCTAAAAATCAGCTATACAGATTTCGTTCAAATTTTACTAAAATATAAAGTTAATGACCGAAACCATTAGGCAGAATCGTAAGAAAAAAATATTCTAGTTCACGACTAATCGACAAATACAAAAATGAACATCGACTGTTATCATGTTTATTTAAATATATAAATATTTTTTCAAAGGCAGTTTCCATGGTTAACTTTAGCTTTTTGATTGATAATTAATTACTCAACTGACATATTTGGTGACGATTGGTTTTGGTTCGTTTTTATTCTATTTTGGAGATTTATGAGTGAGACAGTTTGTACAATGTTTCTGCACCATTTTGAAGTTGCCAATGAACTTAATAATCTAATTTATGTATACTTAATGTTGCAGGATTCCAGGACAGATCAATGATAGAAGGACAATGTTAGGAGAGTTAAACTGGATATTTACTGCTATTACTGATACTATTGCTTGGAATACATTACCTCGAGGTGAGTCTCAGTCGATACAGATTGTTTCTGAAAAGTTGGTTAAAAGAGACCTGATAGGAAAGATGAAAGAGAGGGATCTAACTACATGAATAAAGGTGTAGATCCAGCTGTTATAATATGGTGTTCTGTAGAACCTCATCAATCCTGACTAATTGCAGCTCTAAGTTGTTCCAATTAATGAAAGTCTCAATTTAAAGAGTATGAATCAAGGTATGATTTATAAAACCCTTGATGATAAATTCCCAATTATTTTAATAACCTTTCTGCTGCAGTCTTAATTTCAGTCTCTTGCACAGCTAATCCGGATGTATGTAGTTGGTAAAACCATTTATAAATAGCTTTATCCAGGGACTAAGCTGCATGTATCCGCAATCTTTTCACAGCACTTGCTTCCTTTTTTTATATTAAATTTCAGGATAAATTTTTGTAATTCATCCTTTTTCAATCCTTATGATAAACAGACTGACTGCGATAGATCCAGTCATACACACAGACACTTCCGCACAATCAAAGAGAGGCCTTGGGGAGGGTGAAAGTGGGTCAGTCACATTAAATCAATAACCAGCCAGTAATGTATAGAATGGAGTTACACATTATCTTTTTATTAGCAATATATTATTTTTGTGAAGTCTTTCCAGTTTAAACAAAGTCTAGTTTAATGAAGTTCTATTGTACATACCATTAAAAGAAACTTGCGAACACTGTTTTAAAGAATATGTTTTAGCTTAACTCGTGTGCAGAACATGGAATACCTCTCTCAATTCTTTGGATTGCTGGACAGAGTATGATTTATAGACATTGATAATATGTCATTTACTTGTAACAGTTTGGAAGTAGCTGTAGTTGGACGAAGTGGGAGTATTTATTTTACATATTGAAAATATCCATCGTATATGACGAGAGGGAAGGAGTTTAATATATAGCGTTTATACTACTAGCGTGTCTGATGTGACTAGTTGTCTCTTTTGTAAGAACTGTCGCTTCTACGATGACATTAGGCTTCGTCAATTCATTCTTGATCTTCTCTAATTCGCATATTACATTACAACAAGACAATTCTCTTTTTTCTTCTTTGTCTCAAAGATGAATCAATATATGTCAACAGTCTCCGATTTATGAAATAAACATGTCTTTTAGTTCCCAGTGTAATCATATTTTTCATTTGTTTATTTAAAATGTGTGTTTTAAACATTTGTCACTTAAAATAAAATCCTGGATCAGATTATGGGTGTGTTACATAAATATACATATATTTTAGTATATATGGCCATTCATTGAATGGAAAACATATTGTGCATGGTTTTTAAGAGAAAATTGTACACCACATACTGGTTTAATTGCATTGTTATGAGTTGAAAATACAATATTTTATTGCATAATGACTTTATTTTATGTCTGTTAACTAATGGAGAGAGGGGAGTAGATAACGCAGAGAAAAATGTCTTCAACAGCGTTGAAATTGCGTAATAAAATTAAGTTAATTAGCCTTACTGTATGTAGTGTTGGGTTAGATCCCTCTCTTCCAACCTTGATACTATTAGAGTATTCGGGATCATTGTTTTATACTTTTTCCTTTTTTTTAACAAGAAAAAAAGGAACTTTAATTTCAACATAAATTTTGTTGACCCATTATGTAACTTTCTCTGTAGAGTGTATATGAAATAAAAATCTATGGCTAACTTGAATGTTTATTTCTTTTTTCAGATCTATTTCAAAAATTATTCCGTCAAGATCTATTAGTCGCAAGTCTGTTTCGTAATTTTCTACTGGCTGAACGGATCATGCGTTCGTACGACTGTGCTCCAGTATCGTCGCCTAAACTTCCACCAACGTACCAACATCCGATGTGGCAAGCGTGGGATTTGGCTTTAGATCTATCTCTGTCACAATTACCCGCAGTATTACTATCTGAGGATGCTTTCAAACATTCACCATTCTTTGAGGAACAGCTGACTGCGTTTCAAGTCTGGTTACAGTTGGGCTCAGAGGAGAGGAATCCTCCGGAACAGTTGCCTATAGTTTTACAGGTAACATTACATTGTTCCTTCCTTATTGAAGGGATTTTTTCGAGTATTTGCTGACCTTTTTAAAAATTTCTTGATAAATTGAATAATAACCTAACTTATCGTCTGAAATGTTCTGGGACACTTTTAAACTGTTTAATAATTAGAAATAAAAACTTGAAACGTATGTTATCGCTTATCTAAATACATTTTTTTATAAATGTGGGATTTTTGTCATTTATTGGAGAGAAAAGTGTCTTAGCATGCATGCTACTCAACCGTTTCCAATACTATCCCCAACCTCTATCATTGAAAATATCTTTTATATGAGAAAATGATGTAAAGAATATTTTGGCGTAACTAAAATGACAGCTAAAATACTGTATTTAATTTCTTTATTACCACCACTTTAATTGAAAATTTAAGCTGAAAAATTTATTTAACCATAAATTAAACCTTTTAATGTGAAAAGAACATCAAATTTTGTTGTTTCTCAATAAATTTTGAAATATATTAAAACAGTGCCTAAGCTTGCATCACTTGTGGCTTGTCCTAAGTTTAAATGAAATACAAACAAAATATTTTGTAAATTCTACATTTTGAATCTTACCGACCATGGTTACACCATTTTCGAGCATCTTAGACTAAGCAAAATATTAAAAAGCAAACGATTTATTTAGAACAATACACTAGTTCTTCCAAGTACCTTTGGTCAATAGTATAAATTAATCATACTAAGTGTAAATCATATTTCATTTAAATCAAATATTCCACTATATCTCGGCTATCCTTCCGATTTTTGTTCAATCAACTGTTTTAGAGATGTATTACATCAAAAATTGTAAATAGAAGCTATTTCGAAAAAATTAAGTGAAAAATGATCAGAGATTTTGGTACACTGCAAACTAATATAAACATTCTAAAAAAATTGGTTTCGGTATTGCAATTTGTTCTGGAATTTTATCTTTTTTTAAACCGCACAAGGTTTGCCAGCACATCTTGCATGATTTTATCCACTATATTTGAGATTATTGAGCATTGCTCTCATGACAGTAGTGTGTCATCTAATGATCTCTAATGGCTATATTTGGGACTATCTCAAGCAATTAAAATACACAGAACATGTAGAAAAGCTATTTTTATCATTTAAGTTCTGTATGTACCAAGTGCATTTTATTAGTTTGAAATCAATTCTGAAATCAGCTGTCTTAGTCTCACCTGTAATAAGTTTCTGTCCTTTACACAATGTTTTTATAGTATTATTGTTGCTTTTTGGAAAGATAAAAATGAATAATCTTTGCATATAAATTTTCTGTAAAGATTGTTTTGTCATTTTATAGGTATGTTTTAATAGTTTTGGAAAGATATTTGAGTGTGCGTTTATTAGCTAATATTTTTATAGGTTAGTTCTGTGAGTATTTTTGTTAATAATTATTCTTTTAATAGTTTTTTTAGTAAATTCAAAGGTTTTTAGTGGTGGATTCTTATAATGGATCATATTTTTAATGAAATGTAAGTATTTGAATTTACAGTTACAAGCACTTACTAAAACACCTCCAAAAAGTACCACTGCAAATATTATTCCTTAGATTTTATTTCTCGCTATGAGGGGTAAAAAATAGAGAGACAGAAAACAAAGTATTTTGGGACATATGATTAAACATTGATAGGAACTTATTTTTATATTTAGACGACCAGAATTATTTTCTAAAGTTTGACAGATTGTTAATGAAATGCTCTGTATAACTTCAACAATAAATAAACTTAAATAAAAACACTTGTATAACAGTGGTGAAAGATTTTATGGGAGAAGAACAAAGGGTATTAGGGTAGGAGAGCAGAGGCAGACTAACAGACTTGATATGTAGTATGTTACCATTATACATTATTTTGTTTAAATATGATTTCTTTTATGGTTACAGGTTCTGTTAAGTCAAGTTCATCGACTACGAGCATTAGAACTCCTGGGTAAATTTCTAGACTTGGGTCCTTGGGCTGTGAACTTAGCATTATCTGTCGGTATCTTTCCTTATGTCCTCAAATTACTACAGTCGTCTGCCAATGATCTTCGACCTCTTCTAGTTTTTATCTGGGCTAAAATATTAGCAGTTGATAGGGTAAGTAAGTATGTATTATAGATTAAGTTTGTGTTTTGTTAAGTTTATGCAATGTACATTCTCTAGCATAGGAGCCTAACAGTTTTTTTTTTTTTAAATAGATGTGTGTAGAAGCGCAGGGAGTATAGGGTGACTGACCTTGAGCATACATGTTTGTCAGCTCAAACCACTTTAGTTTTAGTCGCCATGGAGAGCTGGCCAGCACAACATCAAGCATTTTTAGTGTATATTTTTTTTTTTATGAACAGCGAATCAGTGATTGTTACTCAGGCTGCATTTTTTCGGCATTTCAATGTTCATCGAACGTGTTCCAAGCCACAATACCATACTTTTGTGGGTGCCCAACTTTCGTGAGATGGGTTACGCCATAAAGAAAAACCACCAGGGAAACATTGTACTGTTAGAACCCTGGAAAATATTGCGCCACTTGCGTCACATTGTTCTTCTAAGTTGTCTGGGATTGGTTCCAAAACAGACAAGTGCTCTAGAATTTTAGACCAATTCATACGCATAATTTTGCATATGGACATCAACTTTCATCCTTATAAAATCTTAATTGTGTAAGAATTCAGCGAGAGGGGTAAGACAAGCCGCAGGCTTACTATGAACATTTGTATATTGTGAATGATCATGTTCTAAACAATCTTCTCATGACAAGTGAGCCTAATTTCTATCCCTCTGGTCATGTCAATATTCAGAACTGTCTGTACTGGGCTCCGGAGAATCCTCAAGGCATGTATAATCAACAGTAGAGAATAAATCATAATCATTTATTTACTATAAAAACGGGATGAACAGATCAATCTAATAAATATGATATTGACATAACATAGTAGAAAACAGCCTGCCGTTAGAAATTTGAAACTAATATAGCAGTGGATATATTTTATATAAAGAATATTTTTTAACTTTTTAAATTAAATATTCAGAATTATTTTATATAGATATAAAAACTATAAATTTTAATTATTTTTGTAAAGTAAATCACCCATTTAAACTGTTGGAATGAGTAGATAAACTATGTTTTTATTAATGAATTGTTATTTCATTTATTTTACATCAAAATAAAATAAATTATACATCAGTTTATAGACCAAGACATCCTCTTTACAAACAATTGAACATTGAAATTTATAAAACAAGTACATGTAGTATGAGTATTGTACAAGTAGCAGCGTATCGATAAATAGTGTGTGATTGGACTGCACACATGGTGTTTAATACGGGTAGGAGAGGGTTAAGAGAAATATGTGTAGCATAACAGCTGTATAAAAAGTATGTTCCTTTGATAAGGTTTTCATATATTTAATACATATTTTTCTTTCCGTAGACTTGCCAAGCAGATCTAGTCAGAGACAATGGACACAAGTACTTCCTTTCTATACTACAAGACACTTCCATTCCTGTAAGTATCAACATTTCTGTGTTACCTTTCTGGTTTTCATTCAGACTCTTATTGCGATCGTATAATGAGATCACATATGGACGGACAGACTATGTTCCAAATTTGGTTAATGTTGTAGCACTGTGAATAAATGAGTTGTATGAATGAAATTTGTTAAATAATTAAATATTTATGATAACTAAGATATAATTGTAAACTTTGTTGTTTGTAAAATATTAGAATTAAGAAAACTAGTAAATCCCAAAATATGCGTTTTAAATTCAGTGCATTGTTGTGCGCCGATGTTTCGTATCAGATCTGGGAGTATCTCCAATTAGCGATGCCAATTGACTAACAGGACTGACTAATGCAGAAAATTTCAGATTTGGTGGTGTTTAGTATGACTTTTGGAAAGGCATTCTTTCATCTAAATCTGGCGAGATTACTCCTGTTAACAGCTCTCGCCAACACGAGAACTTCTCATTATCACAGAACGATATGAATCTACAAGACCTACACTTCAAATGAGTGTATTCAATTATACAACAGTTTTGAGTTATACTATACTTAAAGCCAGTGATTTGGATTCTTGGTATAAGATGCATATTTCTGAACTTTTCTATATTTTTATATATTGATTATCGTACATCAAGGATAAGATAATATTATTATAAAAACTAAAGAATCATTCTAGTTTAAAATGGAAAGAAAACAATCTTGTAGGAAAATCCTCATTTTTGTAAATTGATTTTTATAAACAATTAAGACGTTAAATGAATTTAAAGAAAATTAATTTACGAATGCTACAATGTTTTAAATAGACAGTCATCAACTGTGCTTCCTTTTTTAGTAATTAGTAGAAACTTTGAACGCAATAGTGTGAAATAACGTATTAAAAACAGATCGTCATCAACTGTGTATCAATGTACACTTGTTCAATTATTAATAATAAGATATTGTATGTTTTTTCAGGAAGTACTTCCCTAATTTTAAGCTAACTTAGTAAAATAGGATGTTTTATCATGTACTGTATGTATTCCAGAAATTGCAGGAAAAATCGGGGAAATTCATAAGTTCATATCACTAGCAACCTTGAAGAAGTGATGACACAAAAATAATAACGGTAATATATCTATTGTTATTAAGATGATATGTTTGTTTTCAGAGTGAACATCGTACAATGGCAGCGTTTGTACTCGCATGTATCGTACAGAATTATCTTGCCGGTCAGGAAGCTGCATTACAAGGTAGTCTTGTATCAATCTGTTTGGAACAATTAAACGACTCTAATCCTCTATTAAGACAATGGTTGGCGATCTGTCTGGGTAGACTATGGTGTAACTACGATAAGGCGAGATGGTGTGGCGTGCGTGATACAGCTCATGAGAAACTATATATACTTCTCAAAGATGCAGTACCTGAGGTATGTACGTTATTATTGTATTAATTTGTATAAATATAACAGCTACAAGTTGAAATCAGCTTTTTAAATAATTTACATTGATGGGTCTGATAATTCTTTATTTTTTTATTTATAAATTATCGTAACCAATCAAGACGAGATCGACTAATGATTTTATATCTATAAAACAAATTCATATTTATAGGATAAATATTACAATAGTTACTTCTTTAATGTTATTAGAGCAGTTCATAAGGTTTAGTCCTCTTGAGGCGGACCTCATACCCGTACTACTCTTCAAGTATTACTACAATTTCAACATTATCACATGTAAGAAGGCATTGTGTGCGTCTAGTTGGATTTTTTTAAATTTCTTCAGTGACCACATTGATGTAAAATCACTATTACTTATATATCACAGAGCGTTAACTATTCCTCGTAGGACTATTTTAAAAATTAAACATGTGATTTCTTTGTACAACCCTATAATTGTATAACGTACGTCCACACAGGTGTTAATATCTGTTTATATAGCATCAGCAAAAATCGTATTGCATCACCATTTGGAGGACAGCTGTAATAAATAATAAACTAAGAGAAATTAAAAATACTGTCCAACCCTGGAGAATGTCAATTCGTACCAGTCGTTGTGAGGAAGTTTTGATTATCTGTCTTCGCATTGGTCACTCCATGATCACTCATGGAACAAGGGAGTCCCTGCAATGTCCATTCTGTCATACATATCCTAATCGACTATGTATTTCTAAAAAGTGTTTGTAGGACTTGTCCTACCAAATTCGATTCAGGTGATGTTGGGGTATGATGCTAGGATTCTTGATCGAGTGTTGTCCTTCTTGCATTGCCTGAATGTTTTTTATAAGATTTAGTAGTTGCAGTACCCATTAGAGCCTTGTAATATGTTACTTCGTTTTATTTCATGCTGTTGTCTGAGTGTCGTGTTGTTGGTTTTCCAAAATTGATACCGTTATACTTGGTTATTGGCTTAATTTGGTAGCTTTTGTTATCTTAATTTTGTTTATAAACATAAATTCCTGTAAGAACTCGGTTCAAGCAATTGTGTAGTATATAGTTCAAGAATCGTCCAACAGAGTTCAGCAAATACAGGTTAGTATATGTAGACAGTTTAAGACATATTTGTAAGTTTTGAAGCTGATGTTGTTGCTATGGTAACGATCTTGGGTTGACGACAGTTTCACTAATTCATTGACTTCTTTCCCCTTGTTTTTCTTAGTTGCTATAATTCACCTTTTAGTAACTTAGAAACATTGAGTGTAGTAAACTCTGAAACGTTCTTTATTCCTTAAACGCTTACCTATATTATGTTTTTTTAAATAATTATTGTAAGTTAGTTCATATAGTATTTTGTGTGTAAATAGATAGTTTTTTAGTAATATGGTGAAAACTTGATTTTCTGTCACCTGGAAACTGGCATGTCACCGAAAAAGAAATATCATTTTATGAATATATATTTCATTATTAACAATGGTGAATGAAATTGAAAATAGAATAAATATTAAATATACCCATAAGTAAACGTTATAAAAACAAAACAAATTCTTAACTGCGTACTGAATGTGTGGCATGAGGGAGATGCAACACAGTTATTACTGCTGCACAGATTACGAGACACGAACGCAAGAAAAGCCTGTGGTATATTAAAACAAAGAAAGTTAATGACTTTTTTTAATTATACTGTAAGTTTTACTAAAGTGTTTTAATCTATATTATTTACTGGTGTAAACTATAGTTTTTATTACATTAGCATTATACAAAATACTATATCTAAATTACTTATCTGTATTGCAAATATTTGAGTTAATAGAATTTTCTTAGATACCCATTTCTCTTAAAACAATTTATTTAAAATGCCTCGTAAAGAAGTCAAACGATGCTTTTTTGTTCCCTTACAAAATGGTTGATATTCTTTTAATATTATTGAAGTATTATAGTATGTACTCTTTTATTTTAGTTATTTTTTAAATAATTACTAACCAAAAAATGAATCAATTTTGAAAATAAAATGTTATTAAAAATGGAAAAATGTAGAGAGCAAAAACTATAAAACAAAAACTTAAAAATTGAGTTTATTTTTACACGTAAACTGCAACCAATATACACTAGGCTAAAAATAGCACGTTCTTATCACTCAACCTTACATCACCGCACTGGAAGGCAGGTTTTTGTATTGTACACCTACTTCTTCAACTGTCATCAGTACGGTCCCAAGACTGGCGGTTAATTGAGTTTCTAATCTATCAAACATAGTTTATCATTACTTTATCATGCCTAATCCAGACATTTAAGATTTTGACAGGGTAATGGATATTAATTATTATTACATATAATTTCTATTGAATATTTTCTTTGTAGTTTACATCCCAAACAATATAACTTGTGTTGTTTTCCTCCATTTTTTTACAAAGTAAGCCAAATAGTAGTGTTTCGATGTGAATTTTTTATAATAACATATATTTACCTTTTCCCATCTTTTTGATGACCAAGTAATAGCTATTTACAAAACAAAAATGTTCAGCCCTATATATCAAAAGAGATAAGACTTGTTTTCGTTACATTTATATAAATGTAAGCCTAATATGTTTGAATTTTTGTAAAACAGATTGACTAATACTCCAGAGAAGAAACTTTATGAGAAAAATAATCAAATAAAAAAAAATTAATAAATCATAATGACATAAGTTTTTAGCCGCATGCAAAGAGTTAAACTGAATATTACACTGACTAATGTTGTTTCAATTACGATGCTTCAGGTATCATTGTAAAAGTAACATTCTGAACTTTATAAATCATGCATTCAAAATCGTTATCTGAGTATACGTCCTTGTTAGTGCTCAGGTTTCAGTGTGTGTTGTGACAAAGGAAAATATTAATAGATTAAGTATAAAGTGATGTCTAACTTTGTTTAGGTTAGAGCGGCTGCTGTTTACGCTCTTGGTACTTTCATCAGCTCCGTGACGGAACGCAGCGAGCATGCCAACAATATAGACCAAAGTGTTGCTATGATGCTCATCAACACTGTATCACAGGATATGTGCCCTCTTGTCAGAAAGGTAATAAAAAGTGCACAAACTTTCGTACTTACCCTTCCCTAAACCAATTAAAAACCACCAAAATTGTCAGTTCTGTAGGTGTCAGTAAAAAAGTTAGTCATCCTACCTGAAAAAATATTTGTGTTTCCCTTGAGCCAATAACCTTTCCTCAGAGTAAATTGTATTTGATTTTAAAAAATTGAGTTTTTAATGACAGCGGCTCCAAACTTCATTTTTGTTTTCTAGCGGATTATTACTGGACTGTTAAATTTTTTTACTTGCAATTTTAGACACGAGTTTAGATAATTAATCTTCACATTTCACTAAAACAAAATTGGTCGTATTAATTTTGATAAATTATATCTTGTATAATCCATGGTCGATTTTTGGATTTTTAATGAATGAATATATCTGTTAAAAATTCTACATTGATTATTTGATCTATATATCTATGGGAAAGTAATAAAAGTCACAATCTATATTAGTATTAATAATAATAAACCAATGCTTTATTTAAAAACTTTTTACAAATAAACAATGAATAACTGTAAAGTTGCATCAACAATGGTCCCGGCTGTCAGCTGCGTTAACAGCTACTCAGAATTATAATTTGCCTTCTTATAAAACTAAAGTAAACAAATCTAAGCAAGAGAAAGGATCTAGATATAAACACACATGCTTAATTTATATAATTTACAGAAGAAAGAGAACTAAAATATTTTAAAAGGAAAATAAATATTAAATTTTTTTATGTGTTCCCAACTAAGTCCCATGCATCTTTCAGGTATGTAACTGGTCTTCACCATTCCGCCCATTCAATTTAAGTGTTGGAATTCAAATTATGTTAATTCCTATAACAAGCCAAAATTTTGTAATATTTACCAAAATTGGACATTACACAACAATATTAAAAACAATTTTATTTTCTTGAAAATTGTAAAGAGTCCATACCGGGTTTTTATAAAACTATCTAAGTTTAATTCTGCTCTTGTTTTAAAAATCCAACGTTTAGCACAGATGCCAATATTATCACAAAGATATGATCTGTTGCTCAGTTCAAGATTAAACGCACCGTATAAACAGTGATACTATAACTCTCTCGGTGCAGGAATACACGATTTCCTCCATTCATTTCAGACTGATTCCAAAATAGAAAGCAATTAATCAGGTAACTCCTCCTTCTTTAAGATCTATGTCGTACCTCCAATTTAAAGTAAACCGATCAGTATTTCTTTTTATCACCAAATATATCTATTAGGGTGGGCCGAAAAAAGGTTTTATTTTCTTTTAAACCCCCAAAACTCAACTTCCAGGCAAAAGAATATTACGAAATTATTGATTGGACTACTACTGCTATTTATCCACTACCACTGTTGAGAAGAGTATCTGACGAAAAAATGTGGGACAAGATTTTAACTGCCAACACAGCAAAAGAATGGAACTTCCATAAATTCCCATGTCACACGCAAGCGGTGGAGCGCTGTGTGAAATTGGTGACTGAAGCCTCCTCAAAACTTGTTGGTGCCAAGAACAGAGATGGTTTCATCCGAACAACGCTGCTATCAAGAGCTTCAATGCCAAGGTTTTCAAGCAAACGCGATTTCAAAGTTCCAAATATGTAAAGGACTATTCTTATTCTGTGAGAAGCGCAATACAGTTTTGAAGTGTGGGAATTAACAATTTGTATTTAACGAAAAATTTTGAAATTAATAAACCCTTTTGGAGAAATGTAAATTGCCTATTTATTTAATTATTTGTTTTTCCTACAGGTAATTGTTCTATCAACATTATAGATCCAAAAACACATGTGTAGTGGGTTAAAAAAAAATTAATGCTGCAATGCACTACAGCCGATTAACACTCAAAAAGTGATAAATTTACTATATTGAAGGCCTTTGCGCTACCTCAAATCTAAAAAATGTAACATTTTCAATAACTCATTGTGTTTTAATAACTCTTATATAAATGATTTTTACTATAGCAGTCCAATATCTAGCGGTTTGGATAATTTTAAAAAAATTATAAAATTCTGTGATTGTAGTGAAATTTTGAAATTTCAAGTGTATTGCGCTGGCTGGGGGTTAGGTATATATTTTTTTTCTTTGTTGCATTTTGATTACCTATCATAGAGACAAGTTTTTTTCGGTATAGCATTAAGAGAAAAAAAATAAAACCTTTTTTCGGCCCACCCTAATATCTATCCCTGCTTAGCAAGTATGTGTGGGAATCGATATGGAGGCAGTTTTTGTATATAATGTAGTATAGAGAAAGTTATATTACGGGTAAAATATTGATTGAGTTTTTTGAAGATATATCTATTTTAAGGAACTCTAAATCCAACAAAGTGGTTTTTGGAATGTTTCGACTATACAGCCCAAACATGTGAACCGATTTTAATCAAATTTGGTAGGTGGGTATATTTTGGCCACATCTCGGGCCTTTTTTTTGATAACTCTAAATTTGGAGTGGCATCTGCTATAAAAAATTTAAAAACACTAAATTATTTTGATCAGCTTTTAAAATTTTGCTCAAAAGTAACCTCAATGACCCAAACACAATACGATTGGTCATCGTTTCTCTGGAAATGCTGGTTCATGAGTTTCGGTAAAAAAAATAACAGAAAAATGGAGTTTTTATAAAATACATAATCTGATTTCATTCAAAATTTTAGTGGTATGTAAACAAGCTTTATGACCCAAACTCGTGTAAAATTGGAAGTAAAAAAATTTAAAAAATTTCGAGTGAAAAATATACGATAATAATATTTTACCAAGCTAGATTAATTATTTAATGCTATCTTGGTAAAAATTGTATAAGCGTTATAACCAATAATTTTTTTTTTGTATATAGTTCAGGGATAGATATTTAAAAAAATAAATCATAACGGTTGTCATTAAAATTTACATATTTAATAGCACAAGTGAAGCAATTTTATGCTGTTTTAAATGAATACATTTTTTTCAAAGATGAACTAAAATTTTTTGGTAAGTTTTTATTTGGTTTTAGGGATGAGTGTGTGAGACAGTTTTGAGCAATGTTCTTGCACCATTTGTTTACTGCTCACATAATATTTGACTTCTTATACAGTTAACGTCTCAAATTTCAAACTAATTTAACGTAAATTTTCTAATACTTTCCAGGAACTTGTGGTGGCGTTGCAATGGATGGTTTTGGACTTTGAGAACTCTTTTCTGTCAGTGGCATTGCAGGAACTGAGAGACGGCTCCCAAGTGGTTGTTGCTACTGGTAATATTATTATTAATTTTTATTAACCTGTATTTTTTATTTGATTATATTTTTCCACATATATTAGGTCTGATCAATTAAGTCGAATGACTTAAATATGGCAAACCATTTAAAAAAAAAAAATCTATGACATTTTCGTATTTTCTAATACATGCCTGAGTTACGTTATAACTCAGTGAATATGTGTGAAGTGGTTTTAATTTAATAAATTATGCAAAATATTGCACAACTTTCTCACTCTTTTATACCCAAAACCAAATAAAAACTAACCAAAACTAAATGTCACCAAAAATATCAATTCGGTAGTTGTCAATCATAAAGTGAAAATATCTACCATTGATGCCATTATAAAAAAAATATATCTGAATATCTTCTAAACTTACTTTGCATGTGTTATAAACATGTCCTTAGCATAAGTCGTATTTGATTCAAATCAAGCTTTTAATAGCAATTGTAAAAGTTTATTTTTGTTTTATTGCCCATTATTCTTAAATCTTAATATATTTTTACTGGCAATTTTGCGATCTTCATATTTTACCAAAATTTAAATGAAATCGGTAGAGCTGATTTTAAGAAGACGACTCTCGAACCGCCTTTTTTACCTATCATTGAAACCTTCGTTTATTTTTGGCTTTGGCTACTATTTTCTCGTATATACATAGAATAGAGAACATTATGGGTTAAAAAACTTACAGTGTCATGGAAATATATGTTGCCAAGTACTCAGAGTAAAAAAAAGTGGTTTGAGAATATCTGTTGTTTCTACAATACTTCTGCGGTCTAAAGACATTAATTTTACCATGGTCTAATTTTTAAATTTCGTAATGTGTGCCTCTATCTCGGGACTCTTTTAAAAAAATGTTATAACTCAAATGGTGGTAGCTACC
This sequence comes from Aphrophora alni, assembly GCA_963513935.1. Classification (NCBI taxonomy): domain Eukaryota; kingdom Metazoa; phylum Arthropoda; class Insecta; order Hemiptera; family Aphrophoridae; genus Aphrophora; species Aphrophora alni. The sequence goes on along the minus strand of OY740779.1, from coordinate 23,958,273 downwards.
ATAAGGAAAAAAAAATTACAATTTTATCAAAATTGGCTTTAATTTTCTTCAAGTCTAACCACCTCTAAAAACCCAAACAAAACGTATCTACGAAAATATCAGTTTGAAAGTTATCTTTAACAAACCAAAAAATCATCCATGTGGCTATTATAAAAAAAAAAAATGTAATTTCTCAAAAACGACTACCAATTTCATATAAATTGTAGTGAATGTGAAGATTAATAACCTAAACCCATGTACAAAATTGCAAGTAAAAAATAAATTATGATTCAGGAATAATTGGAAAAAAAGAAAATGATTCTCGACTTTCGTTACTAGAAGCTTTATTTTTATCAAATACGATTTATGTGTAAGGCACAAATGAAGCAAGTTTAGAAGCTATTTTAAATTATAATAATTTTTTTTCAAAGACTGCGTTTATTTTAATTTTTTACTGACAATTTTGATGATGCATAGTTTTGGTTGATTACTATTTTGATTGCGAATGGGTGGAAAAGTTTTTGCAATGTTCTTACACCATGTATTTAGATCATGACCACTTCACACTATGTCACAAAATAAGTTTTAATATAAATTATAAAAGGAGGTTTAATCTGTAATCTTGGTTTAAACCATACATTTTGAGAGAATAACTTAGACTGAGTTTAAACAGAGATTTGTGGTTAAACTGACGTTGAAAATACAAATTCTAGTTTAAACTAGAGTGTAATCTTAGTCTAAACACTTTGATTAGTGCCATCATAGTTTTATCCAGCTTCATCATACAATATGATACGAGCGGATCCGCTGAATGTAATGCCCAAAAGGTGGTTTCTTGTGCCTTGTAGGAAATGTTAAATTGTATTGGTAGATCAGGGGGTCTGATCCAGTAGTGTGTTTGTTTAAAACATGTACACAGGTTTTTGGAACCACATAACTGTATAACTGAACCTAACCAGCCTTGTAGATGTGTATATATTTAAGAGTTTCCACTTACTTTGTTCATCTAAATTTTTGTGATTGCTGCTGTGCTTACATACAGACGACAATGACGACAGACACATAGCATTTTGAAAATCATTTCTTCGGTTTTCTGAGGGAATGAAACAGGAAAATCAGTCAAAAACTAAAGTTGAACACACCATATTTATCAGGACGTCCAAAAATTGCATAAAATGTTATTTTTTCTGGCTTTGTCCTATGGAACGATCAAAAATATGTTTGTGCTTTTGTTTCATATTGAATTTAAAGTACAATTGAGTGTATTTTGTACCATTAGCGGATTCTTGTACTGAATGGAAATTACAAATTTTGATTCATGTTTGTGAAACATTTGATTGTGTGTTTATAACAATAGACAAACAAAACTTACTTAATCTGATGAATAATATTCGCATGGGAAGGAAATTATTAGTTTATATATAGGAAATGCTTGAGTAATAAAAAAATATTATATACTTTATTTAAAATAGAAAATATGTTTAAATTGGAGACTTGTTGCGTCATTAAAAATTGTTCTGTCAATGACGTTGTGTTTTAGGCACACGGTGCCTAATTTGAACATAGAGGAAGCAGACATTAGTCTTTGGTATTTTAGCCAATTTGAAATATCTTGAATCTGGATGGTTTTAAAGAAAACAACGTCCTTTTATTTATAGCATAATTGATATCCATTATCTTTGGGTTCAATTGATCCAAACAAAATTGTTAAGAAATGTTTAAAGTCAGCCTGCTTGAACAAAGGAATACAAAATGAACTATTTTCAGTTGACACAGAGTGTTAAATTTTACATTCCCAAAAGGTGAATGTGTGATAGGAATCATTGCAGAAAATAATAATCACAGACATTATGAAGGAGTAAATACTGTTGGCAAATATAATTATGCCAGTCCTTAATGTGAAAGGTATAACTTAAATTCTCTTAGTTTACCACTCATTGCGCGGTAAAAGTCACAATCTTCTGGATCAAACTTGTCCAACACAATGGATAGGTCGGAAAGGACCAATTGAATGGGCTGCAAAGTCCCTAACCCATCTCCTTTAGATTATTTTTTTAGATCTACTTTAAAAACAATATTTATATAACTAAGCCAAATAACATCCGATGACAATATAGCGAATGTTACATGAAACGGCATAATTCCCTCCTGAGATGGTATAGAATGTTATAAATGGTTACTAAAATCTCCTAGCTTACTGCCAAACTGCAGAAGGGAAACAGTTCAATCAGTTATTGTAAAACAAGAAAATTGTTATCTTTCATAAAATGTAACTGATATCAATCTGGGGAGGGGGGAACAATATACAAAAATGTGAAAACCCATTTCAGTATATTTTTTATTTTACTTTTTACAAAAATATTTGTATAATTCCAGAAAACAAAGCTGGATAAAACGCTTTTTATGATTTTCTTTTTTTTTGTCCTTTTATACGTAATTCTGTTAGTTTTTATGTTTCTATTAGAACCAGAGATATTAAGTTGTTCTGATACATAACACTGTATAAGGTAAAAATTGTATAGTTTTATAGCTTGGACACATTCTTGAAATACATTGGAATTTGTGTTTGATTAGAAATGAAATAAATGTGTAGCCTAAAATATACATTAAAATAATACAAGGCTATGTAGAAAAAAATTATGAACAATATTATTCATCAAAAAATCGCCAGTATTCATAGATTTTGTTTAATATTAGATAATAGAAATTGCCACATTTTTTAAAGCCTGATGTAACTATGTTATTGATGGTTATGTGAGAGAGTTTGTGCAATGTTTTACACCGTTTATTATATTTTGTTTTTTAATTTCAACTTTTCATTTAATTCATGATTTTCTTCTAACCTTATAATTGATGTAGCTTTCTAACTTTACTCAGATGTCCTGTCCGACGTTGGCCTTTCTCCAGTAACAACATCGCTCAGAAGAAACGCTTCTCGGGACCGTCTCAAGATGTTTGCCGCAGGTGCTAATTTCTTCGGAGTGACAGAAACGGATTCGCCTTACTCCAACGAGAGATTGAAACGTGTTTCATCGTCTTCATCCATCAGCAGTTTGGGTAGGCCTACGAGTCCATTGAATTGTTGGCCTCAAGGTTGTATAGAGGTTGTGAAAGGTGGATGGAAGATTGCCTTTGGGTTAATTGGACATGAGAACAGAATAAAGTATACACCAGGTAGGGTAGGATAAGTTGTAGCTGCCATTGTGCTGTCGTATCGTTCGCTACAACGGATATTGTGTTTTCCTTCTTCAGCATCTTTTCTGCCCTGTAAATATCTTGGCTGGTAATAAATAGGGATATTTGAGATTAATATTTAGTAGTAAAACATCTAATTCAGACAGATATTGTTTGCATCAACTAAATTTTAAATTGATGTATGTGTAGAACCTTTGGTTTAACCATACAGCTTTCAATCTCTACTATAAATTTATGTCCATGTGTTTCTATGGAGTTGTACAACCACTCGGAATGTTTTAAAATATTTCTGATGTTATTCTTCAGCATTTTTTTTTTCCACTTCTGTTTTATAAATCTTCAACATATGCTGGTTTTGTGATTTATTACATACTTATTTTTAATGGACCCATAAAAAGAAATATAGTGGATTAAAGTGAGGAGATGATTTGATCTCGCCACTGCGACTTATCCAATGGTTAGGAAACTGTTTATTTAAAAATACCTTAACATTATAGTGATAAGGAACTCCATCCTGTTGAAGTACTATCTCATTTCTGTTGAACACAGAAGTTCCATCAGGGTTGTATGTTGTCACGATAATATTGTTGAGAGCTGGAATTATTTGATTCTTCAACAAGTAGTCCAATAAGTTGGTTCGATTTAATTTGAAGTAAAACAAAAAATAGCAATTATTATTTTAGAATTTTTTATTTTTTTTAACTATCTTAATGCAATCACATTTTTGGCTGTCATTTTGGTTTGGATAGTAAGAATTACTTTTTTTTTTTCTCCTTTTTTTTTACAATTTGTTTAATGTAATTTGTCTCATCTCACCAAGACTTTTAAAATAAACTAACAAAAGACCATTCAACCTATTAAAATATTTTTGAATTGTCTCTGTTAAGTCAAAAACTCAAAATTAGGACTTAATGTTGATTTATCTTCTTCTTATCATAAGAGAATATGGTTAAGGTCGGTAGATTCAATTTCTTAATACAATCACGTTAATAGCCTAGATTCACGTAAACATGCTACATTAGCGCCATCTTTTAATGTAGAGTATAATAGATAGCAAATTCTAATCGGTCCTATACTTAACGTTTTTTTTAGTACAAAAATTCCAGAACAATTTTGGCACATATCAATATGGTTATTTCATGAAGGTCACTCTACCACCTTCCAGTCTATCCATTTCAGTCCAGGAAAATCATAGATTCGGTGAGACATATTTCTCTCAGTCTTGTATCATCAATCTTTCTTGACTGTGAGAAATTTAATTTTACTAATGAAAGAAAAAAAGTGCTATTTATGTAGCGACAAAAATCACCTTAACATGAACTATAATCTGTGCGAAGAGCTACTGGCGCAGATTTAGATTAACGGTACTTGCAAAGAAAGGAAGTCACAAAGACGGGAATTAAATTTCTTTGGTATCAACAACTACTATTAAAAATCAAATCTCTATTAGTTTGTACTAAAATCGTTGTGATAAGTCAATATTATTTTGGTTTTCAAGTTAATGGCTATTGTTCATATTATTGATATAGTGTATTCGGACATCTGGTATCGTTTCAGTATATAAAAACTAATACACAACTTTTTGAGAGTATGTAATAGCTGTCATTATCTAGTGATAAACCTAGTACAAGAGAAATGAGAAAGGCAGTACATTGACACGTGACAAAAAGACCTCTAAATGTAAGAATTAGGCCTAGTAGATAAATTGAAATAAATATTTGGTCCAAAAATCATAAATTTAATTTAGAAAAGGCAAAGATAATACACCAAGCAAAAAGATATAATAATTAAACAAAAAATAATTGATGCCTCTTATATAAAACTAACGGATAATCACTCTGATGCTATTAGAATTTTCTAAGGCCGAGTCTTTATTTTATGTTCTTTTCTCCCTTTTTTATAAGGCGATGATGACTGAGAGGTTTTTTGTCATTTAACAACAATGTAAAAAAAAAACTAACAGATAATCAGTTAAACCCATGTAGAGAGGCCATTATGGCTTCCATTAATAAAAAACTGAATTAAAAATTGATAATAAAAATTCCTTTACTTTAAATAAGGTTGAAATTTGTTTTGTTAACCCTAAAATTAGCAAATAGAAATTCCTAGAATGTCATACAATTTTTGTTTCTATTTTTAATAGGTGTTTTTTAATTCAACGAAAATAATAATACAGTAAACACTCTCTGATCCGAATCTCTGATATCCGGCCGTCGTATGCCATCGTATAAAAAATAATAAAAAATACAATTTTCTATACAAAAATAATATTTTCGGCCCGAATAGTAGTGAACGATGTTTTTGAGCTGGGCACTGGGTAATAGTGCGGTTCGGATTCAACAATAAAAACAAATCATGACTCATTACGAAGCTTTTCAAGGACTTGAACAGCTGATAGACTAAGTGGAAGAACAAGAAGAATCCTCACCGGCCGATCTCCTTCTTTTTCGTAGATGGAGAGATATTACATCTAAGAAGCGTGTTCAACGAGCCAAGCAAGCTACCATTACATCTTTTTAAAATAAAAACTGACATGAGTACAAATTACTGTACTGTAATGAAAACTAACATTTATCGTACGTTCATCAAAATTTCACGTGTACAATCCTGTACATATTTATTGTACTGTTTTATTTTCTAATCTTCATTTTTCGTTTGATATTTTTAGTTAACACTGTAGACCTAATTAATTGTTGTTTGTGTACGTTATGCTGAGCCTCGTTCAGCTTCAAAATAAATAAATTTTTAAACATAGCTATTGTAATATTTATTTAATTAACCTACCTTTTGTTGTTTCGGTACTTTTGTTACCGGTTACCGTACCGACAAACTACGGCAAATTACATAATAGTACAGTTAAAACGTAACGTCTATATATTACAGTAATTTGAAAAACCATAGTGAATTTTTAGAATTGTGTGGTAAAGCTACAATTTATCGTAAGCGCAACACGTTTTAGCGCTAAAAACGTAAATTTGCTACGTTTTGTTCACGTTTAAAACCACTTTAACTATATAAAAATAGCCACCCCGATATCCGGATCGGCCGGCGCCACATTAATCCGGATTAGAGAGTTTTTACTGTACTATCCAAAATCCATCTTGTAATATATTATTTTTCACAGGAAGATATATAGAATCCATGTATGTAATAAAAAAAATGATGGATGTGAACATTTTGAAGCCAGTGGAGTAGTTAGCAATGTTGACAAAGAATAGGCAAAAGTGACATAATTTTGTTTTCTGCTTTGACAACTGGTGACATGTTTATCGTTAGCAGCGAAACACTAACTTAAACGATATATTACCATATTATTTATAGTTTATTATTAATAACGTTTTATGAACTTATGGTTTTATGAATATGAAAGTTTGGATCATTAGCTTGTAATGCTACCTCTAATTATTGTAATAAAACGATTTTTAGTGGGTGAAACATTGAATTGAAAAGGAAAAAAATTACCTTTGCAAAAACACATTATCGAATGGCACTACAGAAAAACATATTTTTGCAACAACGCATTGTTGACTCCCAGTTAAACTATTCTAAATTTTTACAAGGTCACATGCTAAACTTTTGAGGGAGGGGACAAAAGTTTATTTATCCTTAGATAACCATACCGTTGGTATAGAACTTTTTAATTAGTTGATCAGCGTAGATTACCATTTCTTGTATTGTGTAGTTCTGTTTCTGTACCTAATTTTCAGTTATTTTGACCACTTAGACCTAGTTTTTGCCCTGAGTTTTTAGTTTTAGTTTCCAACGTGGCTCTAATCTATGTTGGCTCTTCATATTTATCATGTACTAAGTTTATCACTTGATAATGGGAGTTTATTCATTCTCTTAAATGTTGCGTATTAATTTTTATATGCCATATCAATAACACTGATTATGTTTAGTACAACAGCTATTTAACAAAATCATTATAAAGTGTAAGATTTTGTTGTTTGGTGTGGCAAACTTATGTCTATAAAATACTTTAATACTATTTCGGCTGTTAATGGAGGGTGGAAAAAAAAAGAAGAAGAAAATATGTATTATAATGAAGGTTATTACTTTGTCCTATACTGTCTATGCAATTCTTGTTTAAATTTATTTCATTACAGTTATTTCACCATCACAAACGGAATTGTCATATGATTTTAACACATAAATAACAAATATATTACACGTACAAAACTAACATATATTAGTTCCACAGTCTTGTATTTTTTTGTAACCACATCTTTCACTCTTGATGAAATCAGTCTGGCGATTGTGACTGTAAAACGGTTGTAATGAAATGCATTTCAACAAGAATTGCTTAGATAGTAAACAGGACAAGGTAATACCTTCATTATAATTATATATTAATTGTAATGAAGGTATTTATAGCAATACAGAAGCCAATCAACCATTCATCATAAAAAAACTACTTAACGAATTGTTAATAAACATTGGACAAACTCGCCCTATAGCCTGTATCAGCTGTTGGTCTTCTCGCTTTAGCTTGGTACATAAGGCTTGCTTGTATTTTACCCAAGGCAATCTGTTCATCTTCTTTTATTTTTTGCTTTTATTTTTAGTTTTAAGTTGTTTTAGTTTTAAATATAAGTTAAGACTAATTATTATTGCTGACAGAAAATCTGAGAAGTTTTATATTAGTTTTAAATTGAGTTTACACAAAAGATTATTACCCAGTTAACAAGGTATTTATCAACATGTTCAGGCGGAAGGTAGTTAGTCTGTAGTAACCAATAATTAGGACAGTCATTCTAGGTTTTTGCAGAAATGTCCTTTAACCATAGTTTTTTATTGTTGTTTAAAATCTAATTCGATGTATCAAAAACATATACTAAGTGTTCAGTTTTTGGGGCAATAATTGTAAAATAGAAAACTTTTTTTTTTTAAGATTAACTCGTTATTAAGACATTTTGTAATTAAATGTGAAGAGAACATAGGGTTAAGTTACTAATATATGATTTAATTGGTGATGTGTAATTAGCTTCCGATTAGGCTTGTGATTGTCAACCATCTAATCACACTTATTGAACTATTATATAATATAACTCGAAGAAAATCAGATATGTGTGATCAAATTATGAAATCTACTAATAGTATAATTATTCTTCTTCTTTGATTGGATGATCAATCACCAAGGCGTATTATGCTCCCAAATGAAAAGTAGATTATTTTTACGCCTCTACACATCCGTAAAATATGTACCATCTCAAAGCTTCACTGGTGTATTTAGAGAGCTCGCAACCATTCGGCTTCCTTTGCTTCAGAGAAAGAAAATCAGAGAGTCATGGACACTGATCTAAACTTCTATCAGCTGATCAAAGAAACCATGCAGTGTTCAATCTCCCAATCGACAGGAGATATCTTGTATTAACCAGTCACTTGTATTTCAGTTTTTGGAGTTAATAGAAAAATCTTCTATGACTGGATAATTAACCGTCCCTAGGGCTACTGATACTTTGGGAGGCCATTGGTGGTTAATTTCTGGCAGAAATTTAAATTCACCAGATTAATATCACATACTTGGTGAGGCCTAATTGGGTAAAACCCCTTTCCGTGATTTGGTGTGTAACTGCACGATAATTTATTAAATTATATTTTACACATTAGTAATTTACTTAAATAGTTAATCAGTAGTAACCTCATTAACGCTGAATCCAGTTTGAGTTTTTGGTGTGCCATAATTGCCCTGATGTGATTGGTAACCAATCCAAATTCACAAGCCAAATTTAGGCTAGATGGTACCCCATATATATTTTTTATTCTGTTGAGATTGATACAAGGATATGTATCTATACAGACTTTCGATTTTGTATGGATAGAAAACACAGGCATACCTCGGAAAGTGGTCCTTGGTATTGGCTTTATATCCTACCGACATGACTTTTTGTGATTTTTGGCTAAAGATATCATTAGGAAGGTCCCTATTTTATAGAAAATGTAAATCCAATGGGCGCACTAAATACATCCTTCACTCACAAGCTAACACTAATTCTCTCTACAGGTGGGAGAAGGTAGTCCCAATCACAACACCGGAAGTCACCTCACATGTTTCTTTGTTACTGCTGAACAAAATTCAACTCTGATACTTTTTCAACAAACCTTGTATTTAAGATAGTTTGTATAGTTTCTTTTACATCATATTAATGTTTATCTTTAATTTTTTTTTTTTGTAGGACACAGCTGTGGAGCACTAGGTAATCTTCCTACATTAGCTTTTGGTAGTGTCTATATGAAAATGTGGCACGGTTTGGCAACATTGGACGCAGATCCATTCCCTGGTGTCGCACATATGTCCCGAACTATAACGGATTATATTCGAGATCAGGTAATTTACAGCTGATATATTAAATTCATTTAAATTAGGTTATTTCAATTTCTGTTCACAGTGTACAGAATTTCTGCGTGGTTAGAACAGCAGGGTTAGTATAAACTCTGGATTGAAGCTAGTTACTTGTATTTTATTGCTTAAGTTTATCTGCCATATTTTGTCTAGCTTCTATTAACATTAGAATATACAGGTGCACAATAGAGCCTGTATATACGCACAATATATGAGAGCTATTTATAGAGCTATATGGATAAAAAATTACAATTAATTATCTTAGAGGCTGTCCTCAGTCCGTAATGTAGTTATAGGTATAGCGCTGTTTCGCTGGACACAGTCGGCTTCGTCAGGCTTGCACTAACACATACACACGTAACACAACACAACACTAACACATATAAAATCAGAGTATAACTCTTTGTACATAAATAATAAAACTGTTTGTGGCCACATTACTAAGGTCTTATTTGTCCAGCTGCAGATATAGTACTGGATGTAGACAGCAGTTATCAGTATGATACTGATAATTATGTTTGTAGTTAAAATGAAACTCCATACTGATACTGCTGTCTACATCCAGTACCATACCTGCAGCTGGACAAATAAGACCTTAGTAATGTGGCCACAAACAGTTTTATTATTTATGTACAAAGAGTTATACTCTGATTTTATATGTGTTAGTGTTGTATTGTGTTACGTGTGTATGTTATAGTTATAAGTTGTAAGTTATAGTTTGATTGGTGTAGCTCGTGTATCACTGAAGAGGACGACCTTGTTGTTGAAACGCGTCTAATACTTAGGCGTATTTTTTGTGAGAATTGTGTTAGGTGTGTATGTGTTAGTGCAAGCCTGACGAAGCCGACAGTGTCCGGCGAAACAGCGCTGTAGCTATAACTACATTACGGACTGAGGACAACCTCTAAGGTAATTAATTGTATTTTATAATAAACAGTCCAAGGCAAAAAATTACAGTTTATAGATAAAAATATATTTAAACATATGTCTAAAAAGTTTTGTTTTCTTATTCCTGATGGTCCTAAACCCAAAGTAATCTGGATATAACTTCGAGTAGATTATCTCTCTTTTCAATTAATGTTCCTGATGGTCCTGAATTTATATTTCAACTGGTCTTGAGGACTGGACAAAATAATTTTCACCACAATTGTAGGTGATATGATTTAAACTGAGGTAGTCCTATCACATTGTAACAAACGCTTAGCTGACCTTCGACCACCGGATGCACTTCATGAGCTTTCTAAGGAGGCGAGTGTTTTTTGTTTACATGAAATATATGTAATTGCTTTTTTTATTTTTTGATATGCATTGTGTGTATATATATATATATATATTTTTTTTTTTTTTTTTTTTTTTTTTTTTTTTTTTTTTTTTTTTTTTTTTTAAGGAATAATATACAAGAGGAACAAAATTCATGGTTTTGAAGAAGTCACATTGACTGTTGTAGCCTTAATGTTGTGTATGTTTAGATCATTTGGAACTCAGATGTAATATCTAAATTGTTATATTGTGTCTTGGAAATAATTTTCATATTTCACTAAAATTGAATGAAATTGTTAGAACGATTTCAATAAATTACATGTAACGGATCCATGCCCAATTTTTTTTTTTTGTTTTTTGTAAATAATTCCATTGGAATTCTAATTAAAAAATAAAACTATTTGCGTCATCTTGAATAGGCAGATTTTCGTTAAAGAGACCAAAATGATTTTGATTAAATTTTATTGAAATGTTTGGTATATGACCTAAGTTATTTGCCTCGACATTTGTAGATAATAATTACACTACCTGAGTAAATTTTATAAATCATAATTAGTAATTACTATTTAATTACCTTGTATTGAGGTGTTACCGTCGAACAATCCTTACTTGTACTTAAACTACAAGTAAGGATTGTTCGACGTAAAACAACCCCAAAATGAAGTTGTTTTAATCATTTTAATAACTAACTACAGTTTCGAAATAAATATACCATAACGCATTTCAAAGGAATTGCTAATCCTCACGACATCTAATGGGAGATCCGCGTAACCACGTTTACACAATGGTCAGAATGTAAATTAAACAAAAGCCTAAAAATACTAGAGTACCGATCGGATAACTTCAAATAACGTGATTCCCCGAATTTTAACGTAAGCCTAGAATATACAATTTAGAGGCCTAAACTTCCATATTATTCAAATTAAATAACCCCGTAGCAAGATTAGAATTATGATAGACAAAATCAATCGAAATTAAACACGAATTTTCAAAAACATTTACAATGGCCGAACCGGACCAGAGCGTCATAAATAGTTAATTATAAAGAATACGACTATCGCTTCAACAAAACAAATATGGCCTATGGATTAAACGGATATTTTGACGTGTAATTTGTCACCTGAACATACAAAGAAAACCTCAAAATTATTTAGTATTGATGATAAATACAACCAAAGTCCTATTTCAAAGATGGCGGAACAGATATAATATGTGACAGAAATCAAATAAGCCACACCCACCGATACAGCAACCACGTGACCAAAGTTTAGCCCACTAATTTAAAGTGCGGGAAATTCCAACTAGTTTTAGATTAAGACCAAGGTGAAATCGTATTTAGGAATAAGATAGTTTAAATTTAAAGGAAGTTATTTGGAACCCCTCTTAGTATGTCTTCAACAAATTTAAATGTATACCGTAATAGTAGAGTCAACAGCCTTAAATGAAGTTCTTAACAACTTCCTGCTTAACAAATTAGGGTCATGTATTCATTTTCATCAGTGCTACTAATCTTAATCAAGATCACAAAAAATGGATAATGTTGAATCTCTATGGACGCTGTAACAATGATTTTTGGGAAGTTTGGTTGGGAGATCCCAAGCTTAATGGACGTTTCCTGACTCAGCTCCAATTTAATGCAATTTAAATAAGTGGAAAAGTATATTTAAATTTTCTATGGAGTGCTGAGAAGTAACACAAATTAAAAGTGATAAGTAACAGTTGAAATTTTTCTAAAAAAATCTACCAAGGAGCAGACATAATACAAGCTAGTTTCAACAACGTATTTGAGAACATTGGTGAGACCATTCCAATTTTTTTTTTTAAGTCATCCTATATCCCCACTAATAGGCCTAAGTAGCCTACTATCATAAACTTTGAAGTATTAATACACAAAAGTGGAATAACTTATAACAAATATCATACTAATTGAACTATTTTCTATATGTACACCGAGTATTCAGAAACATAGACTTTGTGAACAGTTGTGATTGTTGTCTACCATCATTTCACCACTCATCATTTATTTAAAAACTAATCGATTAATATTTTATTATTTTTTATATCTTTGTCAATATGTGTATAATTACCCCACTTCCTTGACAAATTTGCCGCACTGACCCTGTCCCGAGAGAAAGAAACTCAAGTAATAATTAATAATATTCCCCAAGATATAAACTTTAATTGATTGTGTTTTTATTGTAATTGTATGTGTAGCCTATATGAATTTTTCACGAGAAACAGACTCTGAGTGCTCTATTTTAAATAATTGTGTGTTAAACCAATTCCTCCCAACCCGAGATAGTAAGACTCTAAAATGAACCAATGAAATCTCTCCTTTATGTTATATTTACATATGTTTATGAACTTTCCATAACCTCAGTGTAGTTAATAAGAGACATTTCCTTTTACATCTCAATTGTTTGATAATTTATTTTTTATGTTAACTTCAAAATGATTTTATATATGTAGTCTACCGATTAAGTTCGAATGAACTCATAATTTTATTATTTGATGTTTCAAGACAATAAATGACATCTTTGTATTACAAATATTTTTTATAAATTTTTTATCAAGGTAAATGATTATATGAGTTAATAATATAACAATATTTATAGAAATGAAGTTACATTCATTATAGACGGTAACACCTCAATACAAGGTAATTAAATAGTAATTAATTATTAACAATCCAGTTGGGCTATAAACAAACATCATACTTAGTATTGAAATATTGTATTGATGGTGTGTTTGGAGGTTGTGTCTTTCATTTGTAATCGTAAGTGTATTAATTATTATGTATTTAAAAACTGATGGACACACACAGGTCTGTGCATGGCCAGGACAAGGAATATTTCAACCACATAAGGAGGACCCAGGATGGTCTGCTTCCGTGTCCTTGGGACATTTATTGAGTGTAAGGTGTATTAGTATGTACGTAGTATTAATATTCTATTCTGTAAGTTCCCATAGTAATACCTAATGAACCTTGTCTGCCCAACCCCTTATACAAAGTACGTCTATTAAATAACAAGACTGTGTTCATTCAATAAAAGTAGCAAATATCATCTTTTTTATTAAAAGTATCAGATAAATTGAACCTGATACAATAAACATCAGATACTTATATTAGATATTAGCCAGTTGTATGTAGTACAGACAAATATTGTCCCTTGTGGAAAAGATTTGTTTTAAATATTTTGGAACCTATTATATTATCTCTGTTTACCAGTTTAAGAAGTCTGTCATACACAAAGAATTAAGCAATAGGAATAATAGATCTACTTGCCAAATAATGTCCAATAAATGCTATGAAAGAATTTAAAAAATATTAGCTAATTGTTGTAAATAGCATCAGATAAACTATACATGATACAAAAAGTATCAGATAATAATTAATCAAATATCAGTTTCATTTTGTTGTAGTGATAATGAAAAGTATCAACTACTCTTGTGAAAAATATTTGATTAAATATTTTGGGACATTATTTATCATAAGTTATCTATATTTACCAGGTTAAGGAATGTCGTACCCAAAGAATTAAATGATAGCAATAGATCTACTTAGCAAATGTCCGATAAATGTTATAGAATTTAATAAAATTATTAAATACCTGTTAAGTGTTATAGAAAGTATCAGATACTTATATCAAGTATCAGTTTCAACATTTTGTTGTGATAATGAAAACTATCTGATTCCTAAAAATCTTGTCACTCTTGTTAAATATTTTGGAACATATGTTATCTATGTTTATCAGGTTAAGGAGTCAGTCATACCCAAAGAACTAAACGATAGTAAAAGATCAACGTCACTGTCACTTCCACCATCTCCATCTAATAGATCAGGTTATCTTGGGTGAGTTATTTTAGATTTAATTTATCAATATACAAGGTTTGTTCAAAAGTATAAAGTATTTGGCTAGGGGAAATACAGTTGCTCGATTGGAGATCTGAAGTTATTTATCATTTAATTTGTTGATGTTAAATCTTCATATTTATACACAAGTCAATTTTCGTTTCTTTTCGTTGAGTTAAAGGAATTGTATTTATTTGTTGTTTTATTATAAATTTAAAAAACAAGAGAATTTTTTTTAAGGCAAAAAAGGAGTAAAGTATAAGATATTAATACATACTACCACAATGTCAAATTAATTATAATTATATTCCGATAAATATTTAAGGATTACTCAGAAATGTTATAATCTACGTTGCGCATTGGAATATTTTTTTAAGTATCAGTTCTTTCACGTTTAGATCGAACTGAAATTTAAAATGGAGTTTGTACTGATTACTTTTAATTAGTTCTAAGTTTGAACACTAGGCTTCACCATGCATCTCAAGACATTATGTAGTTCTTAATTTGAACTCTACTTGAGAACCTTTTGGATTGTCAGTCACTCTTCCAACAACGTGTGGCCATCCTTGAATCATTTTACTTATCCAGTATATGATGTATAGGGTAAGTTTGGTAATCGGCAAAAATTTTAACTTTTGTTAATTTGACTGATCTTGATGTTTCATGACTTCAATGATATGTCCATTGTAATTGTCGTCTGTACATAAGCACGATAGGGGGGGGGCCTTCAATAATTAACCCCTTAAGTGTTTATGTCGGTTTAAGCCGACGCTACAAATATCGATAAAAAGTGCCGCTGTCGGCTAAAGCCGACGCTCTTAACTTAGCCTATTCTATTTCGTTCTTTGTCGAAATATTACGTCGTAGTTGCTAGTATTGCCGCTAGATAGTGTTGGCATGCTCTCTAGAGCATAACTTATAAAACTACCGCTTTATTTTTGTTCTCTTTGGATCCGTCGTGAACATTATATTTACAAGGAGTCGCGATATGTCCGCAAGGAGTCGCGATACCAGTGCAGCGAATGTGATGTTGGGCTGTGTGCTGCCCCATGTTTTAAAATATATCACACCCAAAAAAATTACTAAACATTAGTAAGAAACTGTAAACAATCTTTATTGTGTGTACTTTTATTTTTAACAATGGTTTTATTACATTTTACTTTTTTTTAATTGTTAGGTAAATGTGTTTTTAATGTATTTGCAGAAAATTTTTAAATTATATTAAACATGACATTTATACTTTTGATGTTGCTTATATTTTCTTTTAATGCCTATTTTTTAACTTCCAAGTTAACAAACATTAAAATAATCAAATAAAAAAAAATAGGCATTTTTGGGTTGATTTAGGCAAAAAAAATAAAACACTTAAGGTATTAAAATAGGAACATGAAATTTGTTAAAAGACTAAGTATCTCATATACAGCTTTATTGAAATTCAGAAAAATGTAATTGGAAATGTCAAAATGGTGGTAATTTTAAACAGTTTTTGTTCATATCACGTGTATATAATATACATAGGTACGAGTTGCAGATAATATTGTCTCTGTTTATTTATATTACAGAGAATCTCCACCTTCCATCATGGTCGGAGGCTCAGCCAGTGATCTGCATAGACTAGCCGGAGCAAGATCACCTCACGTTGTTACATCAAAAACTAGAAAAAACATGCCAAACACTGTAAGTTAAAATATGTCTCTGCAGTGATTAGTTTAAATATTGAAATCATTTTTATTTTCTTAAAAATATGAATATTATACGATGAGTCAAAAAGTAGATTTTTTGTGTGAATATTCCCATTTTAAGATCCCCTGAGTCCAAAAATTTGGTTTTTTAATGATGTGTGTTGTAACTACAGTGCTCTACACCCCCAAACACTTATATTTTAATCAAATTTGGTGTGGGGGGCATATTTTTCCCATGTCTTGAGACATTTTTTGATAACTCGAAATCTGGTAATGAGTGAACATCTAATAATTCAATAAACTCTAGCAGTTTGTTATAAGAGCAGTACTGGCTTGCAACGGAAGCTTTCTATAAAAGATTTACCTTATGCCAGTGATACTACAACAAATCAGCTTTTGGTTTTCAGTTTACCTTAAAAATCTTAAGAGGCGTTTATTATGTATCCAGTATATGAAGTGTAAGGTAAGTTCGATAATCGTCTAAAATTTTGACCTCTGTTTCTTGACTGATCTTCACATTTCATGGCCTCAGGAAACCGAAAAAGTTATTTTCGACATGCTATCTATCCGTCGTTGTTGTATGTAAGGATGATACCGGCCACAAAAATTAAAAGTTCAGGGGACTATAATGTGCTCATATAGAATCCTATTGAAATTTAGAAAAATATAATTGAAAATGTCTAAATGGTGGTCATTTTAAACTGTTTTTGTTCATATCTTGTGTGTTATTCAACTTATAACCATTTGTAGATGATTTTTGCATATAATGGTACCAACTCTACTTCCACTATGATATATAACGATTCTAATTTTAAAACTTGACCTCCAAAAAAAGTAATATTTGTATAGTTAAGAGATCCGATAATGGGTGGCCGACCAAGCGTAGTGCGTGGAGGCTTCTTCACATATGTACAGGTCGAAACACTGATATTAGCAAAGCGTGATTTGTATTTATTTTTCTATCTGCTATGGAGAAATATTCATTTGTATAGCAAGAGTCACAATCTTTTTTTCCTAATTCTTGATCTACCAGTACAATTTAACATTTCATACAAAGCCCCCAAAAAAAAACTTGGGCATTACAATTAGAAGATGTGCTTGTATTACTTGTATATAGGACTGAGTAAGTAGCATGATGGACCCTATCAGCTTTAATCTTTTAGTTATATTGGCAGGCTATTAAAAATATATGATCCTAAAATATAGTAGTTTTTCAGTGATTTGGTTAGTGTGTGTGTGTGTGTGTGGAGATATATTTTCAACAAAGTCTATATGTTACAGATTTCGGAAGATACCAATGATGAAGGCTCTCTGGTCTCTACACAGTTTACAGAGTGGAGTTGTAAATATTTTGCACAGCCTGTGATGTCTTACAGTGGAGAAGAAGATTTGGAAAGTTCTTATTATTATGAAAGAGAGTGGAGGTGAATCATGAGTTCATTTTTTCTTTTCTTTTTTTACTTTTTTTTTACCTAGTTGTTTAAAGGCAAAAACATCTCGGTCATTGTAGCCTTATAAAAAGAAATCGAAAAGAACAAAAAAAGACATCTCTAGTTCTCGAATACTCGAATAACTTCTAGGGTCGGAAGAGAACAAGAGTTGGTTAAGAGAAAGCTGATACGAAAGATTAAAGTTTGTTTATAAACCTTTGGAATTTGTTTATTTCTCATGTACAAGGTTACTGAAATGAAACTTACACCTTTTTTTTGCTATGAGTTTTATCGTTTTAAAGAGATAACAAATAAAAATGACCTGAAGAACAATTTTGTCTTGACACCATACCTAAATTGACGGCTAATAAGATGGTAGTATTAGGATACGGTAGCTAAATAGAAAATTCCATGTTCCTACCTTAACTCTTTTATTATTTGATAATCTTCTCAGATAAGACGCACCAGCTCAATAAGTTCTAATTTGGGGTATTTGGCCCATCGGGAGTCAACACAAAATTTCTAAATATGATTTTATGATCATATGATACCTTTCTCGTAATATTCTAAATGAATGGATAATTTCTTGACAGCCCTCACATTTAAGATACACAGCTGTTATAGATAACATAATAATTTCTCAAAATCGGCTTTACCAATTTCAATTAAATTCTTGTGAAGATTAATTAACCCAAACTCATGTGCAAAATTTCAAATAATTAAAAATTATTATGGAATAATTTCTAAAAAAACTAAAATAAACCTTAACCGCAGTCATTTTAACCTTGATTTCATCTTATAATATTTAATCGTAAGACCAGTTTATGACACGAGTAAAGCAAGTTCAAACCTTATTTAAATACATGAATACTAGGTAAAAAGCCTTCCTAGGTCGGCTATTTCGGGAGCATTAGGTAAAAAAATTGTCCTAAAGCAATGAACCCCTTTCAGGGTTCATTTTTGTATTTCGTATTTTAAAAAATTGATTAATTATTTTTATGGGTTGTAGCATAAGAAGAAATTTAATTTATGGCTCCCTCGACATTACAATCCTAGCTCTTTAAATATGTTTTCTTTCAGTGACTGTAATAACAAACGAAATAAAATAATTGATCTTATTTGAACTTAACGTTTGTGCATCACTGTTGTCATCGAAATGAGCTGAAAATCGGTTTCCATAACTTTAAATTACATATGTCCATTTTCAATATCATAGTCAAATCAGTGGTGAAAATTTGGAATTTTAGTTCTGGGATAAGTTTTCCACAGCTGTGATTTATACATGTCCTATATATACGTCATCATTAATCATAAGCTTTTTGTAGGTTCTGCGTAAGCAGTTTGGTCACCAATAATAAACAGTGATTAGTTATGTCAATTATTTACATCTTTTACAATCTGTGGTGTAAATGTTGTTGTGTAAAAGTTTTGTCTTCCAAACAAGCAAAAAAGAACAGACCTAAAAAAATTAATATCTCAGTAGGATTTTTTTTTTTTAAGTAGACATCTAAAAAAAATATTTTACTAAAAACATTTCATTGCATACAAAAATCTTAACACAATTTGCATTAACAGTTCTGAGCATGACTTATCCAAATAATGAAAATAAAAAATGCAATCAGCTGTTTTCAAATAAACTTTTGTAATGATGTGTATTAAAAGTAAAATACTCAGTTAACTTTAGTATGGATTTACATCCCTAAACAAGCAATTGGGATCACAGTCACAATTGCTTGTTAGAATGACAACTGATACATACATTGATACATCTTTGTGATTTGATATTCTCTATTGTATGTACCAGCTTTGTTATAATTTATTATTTGGTGATGAATAGTTTTATTTGATTGTGATTGGGTGAAAGTTTGTACTGTTTATTTTAGTGGTCGGAGAAAATTCAATTAAATCATATCAAAATTCCTATCCTGATATCAGTAACAAATCCTTTCAATTCCAACAGATTTCAACAACATAAGAAAATACCATTTTTTATTGTAAGTTCTACAGGATGGGCACAAAGTCTTTCCCTAATTTAAAGGCTTATTTGAAATAATATATAGTCAGAATGAATATATGTATGGTGTCGTAGAAAAACTAAATTTGTCTAGTTTTGTATGGGTTAGTTTGGAAATGGCAACCAGGTTTGTTGCTTATGTCACCATAGCAACAACAAAACATTATTAATACAGACACATCTGTACAGTCTTTATTGTACTAACAAAATAGATCTAAAAATAAGCAAGTGTGAGTTAATTACATTCACAACTCCAAAAATCCAGTATTCCATTCTCCTACATGCTTGGTAACTCTATTTTTAGAAAATCTGAAACATCCCCTCGATCTCTGTGTAACTGGACACTAAGCTCACCTTACAGTCTCGTAGTGATTAAATTTGTAACGAAACCTCTTAAATTGTGGGTTTCATCAAGAGATGTAAAAGATCCCAAAGAACTCTTAACTTTGTGTTGTGGAGTGTATCAGTAATATGGACATCAAACTCCAAGTGTGACATGGTCTAACTGGAACGCAAATAGAAGAATTTTTGAAGTTTTATTTTTAAAATATGCCAGTCTTGCAGATTGAACATCTGAATATTGACAGTATTAAAAATAAGTTCCTCAAAAATTATATTAGCTCCAAGGTTGACTCTCTTCCTTTACTTGAATCTCTACAATTCTGTGTTCCACAACGACTGCTAAGAACTGTTTCAACATTTCACTTTGCCAGTCACACAACTGTTCGTCTTTTTAACTCTGACATCATGACCATAGATTGCTTAGGGATTGAAATAAAAACTTTTCAGTCTTAATATCTGAAAGGTTATGTTCTAATAAATTATGAATTTAAATTGTAAACACTATTCATATCTATGTATTATATGGATCGTATTGTAATTGACTGCAATTGTATGGCAGTTTGCTGTTATTGTTTAACCCCTCAACTCGGGAGATTATGCTTGCTGTAATACTTTTTGAGGGTGTTTTAGTAAAACCTTGCAACTGTTCATTAGAATATTTATATTTCATCTATAACTTGAGTTATAAGACTCCACTAGTAAAAACACTTAGAATTTACTAAAAAACTATTAAAAGAATTGTGTACAAATTTAATCACAGAACTGACCTATAAAAATATTAGCTGATAATCACACACTCGCTTATTTTTATAAAAACATACCAACAAAATATACAACAAACTTTACATAATTTAATAGCAACGATTCACTTTTATCTTTCCAAAATACAAAAATAATACTATAAAAACATGAGAAAATACTCTATACAAGACAGACATTTCTTCCTGTTTAGCACAATAGCATCTTAACAGCTGATGCGGAGACAACTAATTGGCTCAGAATTTATTTCAAACTAATAAAATGTTTCTGAGGAAGCGAAGTGCTGTCATACGACAATTAGTGCGTGTTGGGGGTTTTTCGTTTGTTTTTTTAGTGAATTTTATTTATCTTTGACGACCATTAATTAATAATTAAATAATTCATATGTGTTTTTTGTTGTTGTTGTGTGCTGCCATGTGTTGTGGTTGACAATCAAAAAAGAAGAACAACAAGGGATAGGCTATGTTCAAAATAAGTGGTGTACTTGGTTCAGGTAGACCATTAGTAATGATAATAATAACTTTTCTACATGTTCTGTGTATTATAATTTCTTCGAATAGTCCTAAATATAGCCGGTAGAGATCCTTAGCTGACAGAATACTGCCATGGTAGCAGTGCTCAGGAATCCCCATTTACAGCAGGTAAACTCATGCTCGGCGAAGCATGTTGAGAGGTTAAAACAAATAAATAATTAATAAAAACTTTCGAAATGGCTTTTAAGCAAGTAAAAAAAAAAGCTTACGTGTTCCATAGTGTCATGAAACCAAATGACCTGTTGTGGTTCAGAGAAATTAGAGAATGGGTGTGGGAGAGATCCAGATGTAAAAGCATTAAACACCGGTACGAAGAGTTTGTAATTTACAATGCTCAGGTAGGCCTAGTGTTACAGAAGAAACTGTTGATGTTGTGTGTAAATTTTTTACACAGTCCCTACTAAAACGAAATGTACTGGTTCAAAAGAATTTAAAATTCCTTGCACTACAAGGAGTAGTGTAAATTTCAAAATTTTTGCACAAACTGCTTAAATCCTCACCGAACTGTGTTTGCTATTGAGATATTATTTTGTAAACATTTTATTATCAGTGTTTTGTTGTTGCTATGGTAACCTAACAAAAAAAAAACTAAACAAATTTATCTTTCATGTGACATACTCTACACATATTCATTCTGACTGTATATAGTTTTAAAAAAAAGCCTTGAATTCAAATCAAGACTTTGTGGCTATCCTATATAACAAATGACCAAATATATATACAGAAATCTTCAATCTCTCAATGTTCTATAATAAAGTGAAATGACAAAACAATTTGGTAAATACTCTAATTTTGTTTATAGGTACTTACGAAATGCAGTATTTAGGAGGGACACAAGGGAAGAATGTCGAAGACTGTCAAACGGACGTTTAGAGAATCAGCTGTTTACAATGAGAACAGCACATGCTCCATCCGTTGTGCACTTTCATCCTTACGAGACACAAATTGCATTTGCTGGCAAAGACTGTTTCAGGTAGACTATATTACACTTCCTTAGTGTTTTTTGATTCAAGATTGCGAAGCATCATTTGAACTTGCAAACATTTACAAGTATTGTGCACCGGACCAAACAGTGAAAATTGTATTTTATGTAATGGTTACCTAGGTTCGTTGCTCTACAAATATTATTTATTTATCGCAATGAATTTACTACCAATCAATTGGAGAAAAATTGATATTTTAATATTACTCCACATGTCGTTACACAAGTACAGCTGATGCACTTCACAGTTGAATTAAAACCCCTTAACGGTCAGCGACGTAATATTACGTCAGTGAGCATTTCAATAAAATGTGCCAGTGACGTAATAATACGCTAGATATGATTAATTTTTTTCGGGTTCAAATCCCGCGGGGGACCATACATTTTTAAAACTCCAAAAAAATTATGCTCACTAGTCGAAAGGCACAAAGTAACATGAAAAAAAAAAAAAAAAATTCTCAATTTTTTGCATTGTGATATATATATGTGTGTAGGTATGTATACAAGTTGACGCTCTATATACATATTCATAAATATAAATATACATATATATTTCATATATCCTTACGGATTCAAAAACCTAACCAACCCTAAAACATTATCTATGGCAAAAAACTAAAAATTTTCAATTTTTACAAAGGTTTTTATGTTTTTGACATTATTTCCTTTCATTTTAAGTTTTAAAAAAAAAATCAACTTTTTTGTGTTGTTTTTGGTCAATTTTAATCATCCGTTAAGGGGTTAACCTGTTATACTCTAGTTCCATATTTGTTTGTTTTATTTGCATGTACGTTGTGTTTTAGTATAATTAATTGACCTAATTATATGTGATGTCTAACTTGAATGAAGTAATGTTCGTAAACTGCTAGAAAAAAAATATAATGAGACGACTATCAGATGTTGACGTGGATAAGCCTAACCAAAATGTGTTGGTCAGTGAAACTTCATAACTTGGACTTTTCTCTGCTTTAATATTATTTTGTTTTGCCAAAATAACTTTTATAAACTGTATATTTTGAATTTATGATACATTAAAAAGGTGTAGATTCTTGGGATTGCCAAGCCCATACTCACTGTAGTGAGCAGTCCCTGAGGGCTTTTTACTTTTTGGTTTCCTCCTCCTGAAAAATGTTAACAATTACAAAATATTTAATACAATGACATCGAAACATTCGTCGAAATGTTCTGAACAAAATGATATCCACTATGTCTCATTAGTTTTATATAAATGTTTTACTAAAGGCTTACAATATATTTAAAAAACATTACAGCACTAGAGAATGAACTGACCCGTTATTGAGGGTTAACACTTTGAAGCCTAAGCCCGAGTATAGGTCGGGCAGTGCGACAGCGCTCTCCGCTGAAGCCCGAGTATACATCGGGCTGCGCTAAATAATTCTATACGATCGCGATGTCGGCATATAATCGGGTTTCGGCACTTTTGCTTAGCTAATTGGTTATTTATCTTTGCATGTCTTTGATTTTCGAATAGTCTGTGCTGTTGATATGGACTAAATATAAATATTATAAAGCTGATGCTAGGCAACGTAACACGTCCACGAGGAACGTAGCAGACGTTTGTTTAGTTCAAAGTTAGTGACTGAGTAATCAAGATTCATTATGTTTGTTTGTTGTTTTCCTTGAATACTAAATACTTTTTGAGTTATGGTGGTGCCCAGAATGTTCAGTACCCCTTTGTGTACCTGAATGTTTCAAACTGTATCATACAAAGGCCAATTATGTTTAGTGTAGTGCTGTGTAGCTATTTTTGTTTGTGTGTGTATTTTACCCTTTTTCAAGACTAAGGCGTGTTGACTGTGAGTAAAATATCTATTTACATGTATATATATATTTAAAAAGGTAATTTCTTTAGGTTTAAAATGATATATAATAAGTCGTATATGATAAATACAACAAATACCACAATTTTTTAAAAACATGTCCAAAACCCCCAGGCACAGTAGGAAATCAGCGCGTTAGAGAGTTAGGCTTCAAAGTGTTAAAGATCTGTACAGAATAACGCCGAACAAAATAATAGCTTTTCATAAGTTGGATAGGGAAATGTCTACATTCAAAAAGGGGGATAAATCACATTTTAAATATACTAAGAGAAAATTCTACGATTAATACACCTAAAAAAAACATTACCATAGATTTAACAAAAACTAACAGCTGACTGACTAACATACTACAACTGAAATGAAATTTATTCAATACAACATTGCAAATACATTCATTCTTACTAATAGGCTGTAAAATAATCGTTAAAAATATTTGGTAATTGTCCACTTTACAGCAAGCGTTGGTATTATATTAATATTTAAAAAAATGTTGTTTAAAATATATGGGGACAAAATGTTACAATTATGGCTAAAAAATTGTCAGAGTCATAATATTGTAGGTGATAAAAATGTTCTGAAGAGTAATTGTTTACTGTAGCGCCCCAACTTTAATATTATTTTACCCATTTTTTTTTGTACTACATACCTGTCTTTATAAAAATGGTAACATCCTTTAATGAGCAAAATTGTTATTCACGGAAGTATTCAAGTATTCTAGGTTAAAAATTACATTAAGTAAATTACACGGTAAAATAGGTTTGTACGAAAATTGTTTTTACTTTATAAGGTCAAGTAATGTAGCTATATATATATATATATATATAGAGAGAGAGAGAGAGAGAGAGAGAGAGAGAGAGAGAGAGAGAGAGAGAGAGATAAACCCTAATCATTACATCTGTAGCATTTATTTTCTTTTTGCAATATTGTGACGAACATAAAAGTCTTGCATTTATAAATCATTGAAATGAAATTACTGATATCGAACAAACATAATTCACACAGCTTACACTCCATGTATGTTAACTGTTCAATGGTTTGAGTAACACTAATCCCATGTACATGTGGTATCACCCATCCAAGTCATAACCACACTCAATATTACTTGACTTCGGTAATCTTAATCAGTTGAAACATTGTGTTTACAATGTAAACTTAACCTATAAATACGTCACTAAAATATATCTATTTCGAAATTAAAAACATTTTTTCTCACCAAAAAATGTTACTATTCTTTATGTAGTACAAAAATAATGGGAAAAAAAAATATTATAATTGGGGCACTACAGTAAACAATTACCGTTCTGAAGTATTTGTTTTGTTTAGTTTAGACTGGATTTATTATAAAAGAGAATTATTTCATGGTATTTATATATAATAAAGAACATAATTATAAGAAATATCTATTTTACGGTCCCTTGAGCACAAAAAATGGTTTTTTGATCATGTCTGTTGTCCTTACACTACTCTAGAAGACAAACGAGAGAACCCGACTGATTAAATTTGGTATCTTGAGTATATTTTGTTCAGATCTAGAGGAATTTTTTGGAAAGTTGACTAAAATTCAACATTTTAATTTTCTCAAAATTAATTCCAGCAGTTTTGATCAAATCTTGCTATAATGTAACCTCTAAAGATCCAAACAAAATATATTGGTCACCATCTCCAAGTAAAAACTTTGTTTCAAGAGTAATTTGAAAATATCTAAATGAACGTTTTCTGTTCATTTCCTATTTTTACTTCCATTTTTTGAGAGTTTGTCCCTTAGAGTAAACATTTTAGAATAATTGTATGAAAATCGTTAGAACCAGTTTTTAGGAAATTTTATTTTTGAAGTGTCTTATGTGACCTTCATCCTTAAATTTGGAACTTTGTTGGTATACGGTAACTTTTGAGTTATTTAAATTACAACACTTTAAATTAGTTATAACTATACCAATTTTGTTTCCGTATGTAATGATATTAAACCACATTTATGTGTGAAAATAACAATATTGTTGATAATATTTTACTGTTATGAGTAGATTGTATACAAAGTTATAACTTTCAGAAACTATTTTAAAGGCTAGGTAGTTGGTACACATGATCTCAAATTGTTTCAGTGTGTGGGACTACATTGCCGGTACAAAGTTATGTTACTGGCGAGCAGAACGAGGTGTTTGGTCTAGAGCTGCACCTAGAATCACTGCTCTTGATTTCATCAACCCGCACGATGTTTCATTACTCTTAGTTGGATCCGAAGACGGGACTGTACGTGTGTGGAGTCATTATGCTAACTTTGGTTCAGTGACGAAGGATCCTCAACTTGTCTCTGCATGGCAAGCAATACCAGACGCTACACATTCTACTACCAAGATTGGATATACCACCAGTATGTATGTCTATTTATAAAGGTGATTTGTAATAAATCACTTGTTTTCGGTCTAGATAAAGTTGATTCCCAGAACAAAAAGAGGTTAATTACCAATGCAAATACTTCTGGTACAAATCATAATTATCTTTATTTACAGAACTAGAGTACTTGTGAAAATTAAAATTGTTATAAACATAACCCAAATTAAATAAACAAAGTTAGGAGCAGAACTCTCAACATATCAATATGAACGGGACAATAATTAGTTTAATGTGTTTTATTAATTTCATTTTACACCTGGTGCGCTCCAGTTCAAGTAGATCAACCTGTATAACTTTGCATAGTTTCACTTGACATATCACTGAATCGTTAAGTTACATTACGTATGGAGATAACGAACCAGTAGAAATTATAGACTAAATAAACTTATAAAGTAATATGACAATTAGTTAAAATCAGTTAAAATAATAATATGGATACTGATGACCGTATTTTTAGTTATTAAATTAAAACATTTACTGCACTAAGCCCATGTAGTTTAAGTTGTAGATACAGTCTGGGGAAAAACTTAAGTGCCCTTTGTACTTGTACAGATAGGAGTCTATATTCCAAGACTGTACACAGGCTGATTAAATAGCTTAGCCAACTTTCATTAATGGGTATTTTTATTTAATCATATTGTCATTCTAAATTTAGTACAAGTAACATGTGCCATTTTCTCAAACAATGTATTTGTTTAGAAGTATAAACATTAGAAACTTACAACATCAAATGCTATGTAACTATGTGAGAGGAATCTACTTTGTATTCTTTCAGGGTGTAATAAGGATATGGGCTTCTATCTCTGGGGCAACAGTAGCAAGATCGCTAGTCTGCTTAAGATCAAATTAAAGTTTGTTAGATAATTTTGGCCACAGAAATAGTTGTCGCCTTTTTTTAATTAAATAAAAAGTTATGACGATAATAAATTTATATTTACAGTAAAAATTTCCAAATAATGGACACTGCTCAGATGACATAAAATGTCCGCTATCGGGAGAGATGCAGTTATATCCAGAATAGCGTCTTGTTACGATATTGAGCACGTTCAGAAAATTTAAATTACAGTATATGTTCATTAACTTACTGTATTAACCCTTTGAGTGCTAGATTAATTTTAACATAGTCACGAATAATGCCACATGTATTTTGGTTAGGGTTGTGCTAAAAATACCAAGGTCTAAAGGCTGTAAATGTAACGTTTTAGTAAAAAATTCATAACTTCTCTTCTATACAAGATATTCTTATGAATGAGGTCTCAAAATGTTGCTAATAAAATTGTCTATGAATCTACTAATGATTTAATATGGGTGGGGGTAGAAATTGTTACAGCAAAAAATATTTTTCTTGAAAATTAAAAAAAATTACTTTTAATTTATAAGTTTAAACATTTTTAGCCAAAAACCTAGAAACAATTTAGCTGTGGGAAACCTTTAATTTCAAATTCCTATAATGTTTTGTATGCATAAAAAAAAAATCACATCATCATAAGAAATTTAAAAAAATAAAAATATTTGTCATAACAAACCAAAAATTGCAAATTGTGACATAGGCCTAAAGTAATAAATATAAAAAAGTTTACTTATCATAGGATCTGTATTTCATAGGATTAAGTCACTTTTTTGTTTATAAAAATACACTATTTACAAGTTTATATATTCACACACATTTTTTGTTTTTATAGAATGTAAAAATAAATTTTTTTTGAACTTGTGATTAGCAAAACACACACCATGGCATATCCTTCCTTGCACTGCATACATGGATCTTTTTCTTCCCAGTTTGTATGTGGAACCTTTTGTAGAACATTTATACTTAATTCATAAACTTTGCAAAATTTCATTGTTGATTTATTCATCATCTGAATCTGAAGAGCTATCACTAAGAGCATTTCTATTTATAGGTGAGGGTTTAGGCCTGGTTAAAGTGGATGGAAGGTTATGTGATAAGGTTATGTAAGCAGGGTCTAGGTCTCGTTGTGTAAAAAAAGGCCTATTACGTTTGATGGAATCATTTTCTGGATAATAAGAAGGATCACTATCACTTATCTTCACTAAATAAATCAGATCGTTCGGAAGCAAGTGAAACATTATCGTCAGATAGATCAACTTCAAGCTGTCTGTCAATTTCACTTGAAGCTATGTTTTTTCTATCCATTTTCACAAAGATTTTATATTGTTACATACACTTAAAACTAGAACACGCTACACAATTTGTCAATAAGAACACTAAAAATAACTATTTAACACAGTAAATAAACCAAAAAAAAGCACAATAACTAAACACATATGACATTAGAACAACTTGCGAGAAATGTAAACAACTACACCCACTTGATTCCCTCGTTTCTTATAGTCTACAAACTCTAAATTAAATGCCATAACATAATATCACAAAGTCTAAACAGCCAACTTCTGTTATATCATTAGATATATTATCTAGTAAGCAGTAACATAAATATAATGCCTTTTTACGTTATATAATGTGTTTTATAACGCGAAAACCCACGGCGACGAAATATCGTCGCCTGGCATTTTTCGCATGGTATACAGGCGACGATATATCGTCGCTTGGCACTTTTCGCATGGTATACAGGCGACGATATATCGTCGCTTGGCACTCAAAGGGTTAATAAAGCACATTATTTTAATGCGTATACGGTCAATAAAAGTGAAATAAATTAAACATTGTTATTTATTCACGACTGTCTACAGTATTATCAAAGTTTTTATAGTACAACAGGCATAATGGTTTTAATCTCACAAAAATACACAACAAAACACAAATTTGTAAATTAAATAATCTTTATTAATCATTTCGTACTACAGTAAATTTAAAAAGAGAGAAAATTAAACTTGTAAGGTTTAAAGTTAAACATTTTAATTTTAGAGACATCACAATACACAACTATACTAAACACTGTTCTCACAGGAACTTTATTGAAACTGAATTCTTAAAGGACACTGACGACTGCTGTATAAGAGACACACAGAAAGCAAACCTAGTTTCCAGGAAGTCCACTTCCGGGTAATACGGAACAGACATTGCAATGTGTGTTTTAAGACATCTATAAATTCCTAGAAAATTTTATGCTCTACTGTCTTCGGAAATTTCAACTGACTCATTGGTCATCAATTTCATGTCCGTGTCCATTTTTGAGAAAATCCGTTTTTTAGAAACACTACAAAGACCAGAAAAGTATGATCCCGGTCGGGGAATACAAAATGTCCATTAAGGAAAGTTTCACCCTATTTGATTTGATAATTATTGTTATCAAGATAAATTTAACAACAAGTTATAGGTCTCGGCAGCACAATTATAAAACTATAAATAATAAACTTCTCATGTTCTCTATGTAATAATTTGAAAATGTTAAACTGGTGAACAGGGTTAAGTTAAAGAAAATTCAGTATAAATTGGAAAATAATAGTCAATATAATTAATAATTAAGAGAACACTGAAGTTATATACACATCACCAACACACTAAAATTTCACTTAAAGATTTGTAAATACAAATTCACTATTTGTGTATGAAACAGCACGTTAAATATAAAAACACATTTAGCCTAGGAGATTTTAAACAAACCTGATATAGGGGTACATGATTAATTGAATAAATGTAAACTCAAGTTAAAATGAAATAATAAGAACATTGTAAGAGGGAATAAGATTATTGTATATAACGGTAGCATTAATGGATTTGATACGATGTTTTAAAGTGAACCAGGGAACATTAGACAGGAAACAGATGTGAGTAACACAATTGGATGAAATAACTTGGATATAGAAACTAACATTTTTAAAATGTAATTTAAGTTGAATTAATAAACAAAATAATATATAATAAAATACATTTTTCAGTCAATTGTATCCTTTAAACGATATTTTATATTAAATGGGTACATGTTTCACTGCCACAGGTACCATCTTCAGGCCAGCTAATTAAAGTTCACTTACAGGAAGACTACCACATGCTCATAGAAACATGATGCTCTTGAACACTGACAAACCATATTCTTTTAAATATTGTGTGACGATGCACAGACAATGTACTAAAAGTGTAATTATATGTTATTGAAAATGTTATATTGTGTAATATTCTGTAAGTGCACTTTAATTAGCCAGTTCTCTGTATTTAGGACGGACACTCCGTATTTTAACAGTACTCTCCAGCGTTCCGTAATTGCAGATCAATTTCTCTATATTTAAACACAATTTGGCTTTTAACAATAAATACAATAGGAAAAAGTGAAAGCATTCTTAGTTTGATGCATTTATACAGATTTTTAAGTAAAATATTTAATCAGTTGTTTTGTTTTTTAAGTAAACACTTTGTGTTTATTTTTTCATATTGTAGTCCTGGTTATTGTTCACAAGTAGATATAGACTCAAGGTTATCCACTTACTTTTGTATGGATTCATTTGCTATTGTGTCTATTTGTAGAAAGAGAAAGTCGGTACGCTATTTTAGCATCTGAACTCCGATCTATGCACAAAGGAAAATACAGGAAACCCGCTATACAGTTTCAATTACAAAATATTGTGTTTTTTGTTTAAAGTTTTGGTGTAATGAAAGTTTAATTATAGTATACCCTGGTGATATAAAAATTATGCTTTTTAGAACATCCTGTACCAGATATGTAATTTTCAATACATCTTGGCTTACTTTATATCACAACCAAGTAATAAATCATTATTCACTCAGTCTATCAGAGAACGTTTAATATATTGTGTTTACAAAATTTTGAAAATTAAAACGCCATAATACTCGGTTGTTGTTAAAGATAAATTAAACATTTCTTTTAAGTATCTTAAATTGACATTTAACAAAGTTAAGCAGAATCATGTTTTGTTAATTTTTGGAATAACCTTTATATCTTACTAAACTTTGTACCATCCTGTAGATACAGGTTAAATTAGTTTATGATTCAAGTAAAGCAAGTTTACACCTTACTTAAATATTTCCTTAAGAATCTACATAATTTTAAAATAGCCACCATGATTGATTTTCACTTTTTATATTGACATTTTTGGCGATGATTTGTTTGGTTAGTATTTTGTATTATGAATGGGTGTGTGAGAGCGTTTATGCACCTTTTTTTAATGTTTGTTTTTATCACAGTGATGGGAGGTAATGGACCTGGTCTTGTGATGTCTTGGGATCAGGGCAAACAACACCTTTTAGTCGGTGGAGAGTCCAGGGTGATTCGTACTTGGGATGCTGAGAAGGAACTCAAAGCTGGAGATATCCCGACAGGAGCCGAGTCTTGTGTTACAAGCTTAGCATTGGATCCTGCAGGTAATACAGTTGCAGCTTCTACTTAGTGGAAATCTGACTTTGTGTGTAAATCATTATTAACTTGGATTCTGCTCGAGTTTACTACACTATTTGTATTATAGTAGAACAATAATACTCGCTTACTGTAGAATAAATTATGTCCTGTTCAATAACATTACCATTGCATAGCAAATTTAAATTTGTGTTTGTAGTCTTTGATCAAAGAATTAATCTTAATTGACCTAATTGTGAAAGGAAAGTTAAATAAAAATGATAAATTTATTTATAAAATCATAACATTTATCTTGTATTACTCATTTTTTTTTTCAACCGTTGACAAATAATATAAGCACGACCTGTAGAAAACCCGTTTATTAATGTAGGAATACTTTTAACAATTTTATATTTTATATTTTTTGTAATAATAAATCAATTAAAATTTCAAAAAAAACACAATATAATATTGAAAACTACATAACAAACTTTATTACGTCTTAACACATCAGCAGATGAAACAAACTCTTACAACTGTTCTCTATTTGTTGGCGATTTTGCTATATATGTGGCTGCTCGAGGTACGGCATGTACCAAAAGAGCCCTACAACTCTTTTTAAATAGATTCCAATCTGGGTAAAAATTGACCGGATTTAAGTTCTCAGCTTCAAATATGCAATGTATTGTTGTTAGTATTGCTTAATGGAACACAACTTCAAACTACAGCAACTATCATCCAGGATACGACGTTTTTAATAACACTTTGCCTGACAGATATGAATGTCGTCGGAATTGTACTGCCCCATTTGGCATAAGAACTTTGGAATTCTCGAAAATTTTGAACTTTGTTTTCTTCGATAAATAAGAATGCTATAAGTTTTATTCCTCCCAAGACTCCTATGCAACACAAGAAGTATTATTAATATCCCCCGAGGTCATACATATTTAATTATTTTAAATCGTATATGGTTCAACACTCAGCACAGAACCATCCTAGATTAAAACAATTCAGTCTTCTTTTATATACTCTACTGATTGAGAAAGAAAACGGTGTTTACGAAATATTTCAGAACTATAGTGTTTTGTTTTTTTAAAGAAAATATCTGCTATGGGGCTGCATAAAATATGTAATTTCTTAAAATTCACTCTAATTTGGTTTAAATTTTAAGATTAATGACCTAAACATGTGCTCAAGATTGTAAGTCACGGTTCAGAAATAATTGGCAAAAAACAAAACTTAATCTCAACTATCTTTATTAAAAACTCAATTTTAATCTAATAAAATTTATACCTGATGTGTTTATAGCACAAACAAAACAGGTTAAGCTGTAAAATTGATAAATGTTGTTGGCAAGTTACAGCTGAAGCTAGGAGATATGCATATATGTACAACGTCACCCCGTTGTCATGACAACAGCCCTAGTACGTATTGATCAAAAAATATTTACCGAACATGTATTTACGAAATAGTTATAGTAATTATATTAAAAGTCCAGGGTAATGGTATTTATTTAAATATTAACTTTTTTTTTTTAAAGTTAGCACCCATGGTTTTATTTTCACTTTTTGATTGACAACTACGAAACTCACATTTTTGGTGACGATTAGTTTTAGTATGTTTTCATTTAGTTTTGGAAATAGATGAGTGAGAAAGTACATACGATGTTTTTGCACCGTTTATTTCAGTTGCTCCGCCTCAAATCTTTTATTTATATGTAATTTTTTATTTTGTAGTTATAACAGTCTGATTTTGATCGGTTGTTACAGGAGGACCATTATTTGCAGCAGGCTGTGGTGATGGGTCGTTACGTCTCTTTGATAGGCGTTTACCTTCACACGAAGCTAGAGTTATGACTTACCGCGAACATTCTGCTTGGGTTGTCACCGTTAGTTTACGTGGTGAAGCAGCTAGTACCTTACTTAGTGGATGGTGAGTATATTATTTTTACTTCCCAGTATACGAAGTGTAGGGTGAGTTTGGTAATGGTTAAAATTTCAAGTGCTGTTTTTTTTTATTTTCACGTTTCATGGCCTCAGGAAAACGGAGAAATGATTTTCGACATGACGTATATCTGTTGTCGTTGTTATCTGTAAGCACGATACAGGCCACAAAAATAAAGATAGCATCATGAAATTTAGAAAAATAGTATTTAAAATGTGAAAATTGTGGCCTTATTAAACAGTTTTTTGTTCATAACTCATGTGTTATTAGACTTATAGCACAATAATTAGATAAAATTTTGCAGATTTCAATTCTACATGTGTGTCTACGATGACAAATAGCTAATTTGTAGTCAAAAGTGCAATTTCGAACTATGACCTCCTAAAGAAATTATTATATTTCTATAGTTACAAGAGCATTGCAAGTGATACAATGGCTCGCCAGGACCAAGGCAATGACAGGGGCCACAGAATAAGCGAGTGGAGATTTCTTAACATATACGCATCTGTTAGGGCCTAGCCGGCTTCAAGGAAGTAGTGATAATTAGATGGTTCAGAAAACCTGTGTAACAACTGTTTTAAACAAACTTACCCTACTGGATAAGACCTCTTGATCTACAACATTTCCTACAAGGCACTGGAAACCAACTTTTGGGCATTACATTGAGAGGATCTGATTGTATGAAGGGGCTGGGTACCATGATGACATTGCAAGACTTGTTGTGTGTCTTATCTATTATGTAAGCATGTTTGTTTAAGGACTTCTTCTAAGTTGTCTCATTGGACAGGTACCAGTCTCTTAGCCTGTCTGTACCTTGGTGTCCATGCTGAAAGTTGTTCTCTTGAAAGATGTTTGAGAAGTGGGAAAATAAAACTGTAAAATCAAGTAAAAGTTTAGGTTCTTTGTTCTCTTTACTTTCCCACATACAATAGAGTCCCGGTAATTTGAGCTAATTGGGGCTAAGGTCACTTCAATTTTTTTTTTTATTTTTTTTAACTGAATATACAGAAATGAGAACAAAACATAGGTTAGTGTGTAAATACATTTTTAATGAGTAGAAAATAATGTTTAATAATAATACAGTGTCTTGCTTAAAATATACCCTACAGCATAGCTTCTGGTTGTTTCTCAACCAACACAATGGCATGTCTAGCGTTGCCAAACCTTCGACGTAAGTCATGAGTGGTACAGCCTCTCCAGATTCATCTTTCGGTATCATCTATACCAGTCAACCTGATACTAACTTACATATATTATTTTTTAACGACAAACGCTGGCTTGACTACGATTCTAAGAAGTACGAATTGTATGCTAAGAAAGAGTCTTGTGAACTAAGCAGTGCCAACCGTGTGAATAAACCTAATGCTGTGAGCGCTGATGCGTCAAGTTTTCTCTCTTCTTTATTTATTTTTTTAGAGGTTCATTGGTTCCAATTAAACGGAACCTTGAATTACTGGGACTTTACTAAATATAGAAAAGTAAACAGCTCAAAATCTAAGCCTAGTTTTTTGCGGCTATATCTGTTTTAAAATTCCCCCTGAGTCCAAAAAAGTTATTTTTGAAATGATGTCTGCAGTACTCTACAGACCGAACAACTTAACAAATTTTAATGAAATTTAGCGTATGGTGAATATTTTGGCCACATCTTAGAACATTTGTTTTCCATAAGAAGTCACAAAATTATGATTTTGTCATAATCTCCTCCAACAATTTTGATCATTTGCTCATTTCTGTTCATATTTGAGTGAAATGTGATCCAAACTCGTGTTCAAGCTCCCAAGTACAAAATATTACAGTCCAGGAATAATTGGCAAAAAACATAAATGAAAACTGACCGCCATCATCAAAAGCTAGATTTTAATCAAATTCAATTTGCACTGTGTAAAGTGTTTATGAAACAAGTTTTGGCCCTTATTTATTTTTTTATTTTTTATTTTTTTTTTTTTTAAGAGGCTGCTTTACTTATATTTTGGGGTGAGTGAGAAAGTTTATACAATAATTTTGACTATTTATTTATTATGTTTCAGTGTTGCTGGAGATGTAAGATTCTTTGATACAAGGCAACACAGTTCATTGCTGACATGTAAAACTTCACAAGGTATGACGTCCATGGCTGTACATAATGTAGCTGATATATTTGCTTGGTAAGTACTTCAATGCTCAAGTTGTAATACAATACCTTGTTTTCAGCTCTTCTTTTTTTTCTTCAATTTAGTAACCTGTCCATTTTGCACAAAGGTGACACGTAAATTCATTGAATATCCTAATATTCCTAACAAGATTGTCTTGAGTGATTGTCTCTCCATCTGTCAAAGATCCATTGTGTTCGAGGATTGAGTACTATGCAGTTTCCTCTACAGAAGCTCCGCTGTCTGAATGTGTTTCCGCAGGTGACAGTGTCCTGATATAAATTCTATGTTTAATATAATAGTCTCGAACACAAGATCTCACAAAAGTTACGTTTACTTAATCAAACACGTTTCAACGACAAAATCATGTATTGTGATACATGTGCTACAATAACTAAACTATAACTCGGTTATAAGTTATATTTTCAAGTTTTATTTTATCTAATATTATCTCACAAGTCAAGCTGAAAATTTATTTATAATATAATGGTTGTACCTCTTCACCAGTCTCGTGCTCTTTCTAACCTCAAATGCTGATGACCATGCTTAGGGAACACATTTACGACCATTTTCAAAATAATTTTTAACTCTGTCTGTTTTTTTTTATATTTTTTAAAAAAATTTTTATTATGTATAGATAATAAAAACAAGTGATGGTTTAAAAAATCTTTTGTTACTTTTTTCGCAGCTTCATCTGTTTTAAACAACTGAATTCAAAAACAATTATTTTTGTAATGATGTTTATTTAGCGTCTATCAAATGTCCAGTGCTTTATAACTCATATGTGTGGATCAATTTTAATAAGATTTTGTATATGGGCATATGTTGAACATATCTCTAGATTCCCCCTCCCCCCATTATTTATATTTCCAAAATCTACCAATAGATAAAGAATCAGTTTGAATGATTTTGATTAAATTTTGCTTAAGTATAACCTCTAAGAACGTCTCCAATTAGTCACTATCTTTCCAAAAATGTCTGTTCATGAATTATCCTTAACATAATATTATTATGTTAACTTAATTAACTGAAAATATAACATTTCTTTTCAGTTTTCTTCTTGTCTTTGACTGGTTATGATCTATGTATATAAATAAAAATGAGCGAATTACAAAAACGGAAGCGTGTGTTGGTTTTGTTTGAGACGCGGTTAAATGTGTTAAAAAGACTTGACAGAGGGGAATCTGTAAAAAAGCTTTGTGACGAGTTTAACGTGGGAAAAAGTACCGGCGACGAAATAGACAATTGATTGAAGATTTTTGTACAAAAATTGAGTCGGAAAAAGTTCTTGCAATTCGGCGCACTAACAAAAAACAAGTTTGTGACATCGTCGACTAAGCTTTTTGGATGTGGTTTGTCCAAGAACGCCGGAGAGGAAGCCCTATTAGTGGTCCAGTTTTGATTGAAAAAGCACTGGTAATTCACGGTAAAATCGAGAATGCACCAGCATTCTCTGCTAGCCAGGCATGGCTTGATCGTTGGAAAAAGCGTCTTGGGATTCGTTTCACTCACATATCCGGTGAAAAAATGTCACCAAATGAATCAGGTGCTAATGAATTTAAGGCTTTTGAAAACCTTTTAAAAACTAAAAAAAAAACAAACAAAATTACCGATTTTTTCAAACAGTGATGTGTGTTTGTATTATGTAAATTTTTACAATGTTTAAAACAGTTTGTTAGTGTTTAATTTTTTCATGTTTGATGTATAATATACATAACATAATATATACGATACATTTATGAACAATAAAATGAGTTGCAATAACGTCTTGATTGCATAGTTCTTAGCGCTACCTGATTAAATAAGCTTTCTTTGAACGCAAATTGATTTTTCACGGGAACCTTGGATTAACTGGCCAAACGGGCAACCAGCCCGGGTGTCAGTCCGGACTAAACCGGTTAAGAGGGGTTCTGCTGTAAATATATTTTGTTTTGTTTTAGAGATGGGTGAGTGAGAAAGTTTGTGGATTGTTTTTGTCGCTTATCTCTCAGAAGCTCTATATAATTAGTACTGGCGTGATAACTCCTAATGTAGTCTTGGGTTAAATCCATCTCTTTCATCTTTCCTATCTGGTCTCTCTTGACCAACTCTTATTTTTTTCCGACCCTGGACCCTGATGTTATTAAAGTATTTGATGGCTAGAAGTCATTATTTTATACTCTTTTTTTAAGACGATGATGGCCAATAGGTATTTTATTTTAAACAACAAAGAAAGTAGAAGAAAAATGTCACTTATCTTAAAAACACATGGTCTCAATGTCCTTCTAAATATCTTAACGAATTTTAAATGGGAAAGGCTGTATCTCTACCTACTTCCCCGTGTTTTCTTAGCCTCAAAAACTAATTTACTTTGCCTATAAGTCTAAAGACTTGTTTAATACAATGTTTTTACAGCATTTATTTATTATGAGAAAGTTAATGTATATTTTTGTTACAGTGGTTCAGTTAACCAATACATTGGAATCTACAACACCACCGGAGGTACTCTTAACATAATCAAATATCACGAGTGGTTTATGACACCACGATTTGGTCCAGTTGGGAGTTTAGCATTTCATCCGTACAGGATTCATCTAGCAGCTGGCTCTGTGGATTCTTCTCTCACTGTCTATTCTATTGATCCCAAAAGATGACCTTCATTGTCGCTTATCCACTAGCTACGGAGCACGTATGTTCGTTTACTCGTCGCTTGATAAAACAGAAAACCTATTGTCGCACATATTTTTGATTATCAAATTTAAGACTTTGAATTCTCTTCATTGGTTTTATTTATGACGTATTGATTTATAAGTTTGTAGGCCGTGTCAATAAAACTGGAATACAGGTCAGAGTATGTATAAAGAGCTCTTTTCTATGAATAGTATACAGAGAGTGGTCAACGATGTGTCTACCAAATTTTCGGAACTAGAACATCAAAATAGAGAAAAATGTTTATATGTTTAAAAATGCTTTGTTTTCCATTTGTTTGTATTTTTTCAGAAATAAGATATAACTCCAGAACTTATTGCGATTTTGATAACAAATTTTGCACAATGTTTTATTCTACTAACTTACAGTATACCATAAAATATAATTTTCCACTTGACCATTTCAAAATGTTTTTGATTTAACACTATGTATGCCAACTATATTACAAGCATTAATTTTACAATTTAGCCCTTTTAAATGGTAATCAAGCTGATATTTTTATTTTATATTAGCCAAGATATTGGTAAAGAGTTCTTGGTAATTTACTAGAACACACAAGAGATTCATACAATACTCTGCAGGCAAAGTAACTATATAAAAACCTTACTACTAAATGCTGGAAAATAAAGGAAAGTTCCTATGTCTTCTAGCAAATTATAAATATTTGAGTATCCTTCAATAAGCAATAAAAATATAGATTCTATCTCATTCACCAATAAAAATGGGATTAAATATTTTGTAAACGGTTTTTGATATATTTGGCATCAAAAATTGTAGAAAGAATGTCGTCAGAAAGGGTAAAAATATTGGAAACACAATATCGGTAAAAACATCTTTAAGTAGTATTTACAGTTTTAAGAATATACACTGTATATCATCAAACCAAGCATGTCCCAAGTTCACATCGTCAAACTATATTCAATTTACATTTTGTGTTTAATACATCTTTCAAACCTTTATCTATTTTTGTAACTCCTATTTTTCCCCAAACCCCAGTGCATAAATCCATTTTTCGTAAAACACCTGTTTATTTTTTGTACAGCTGTTTAGTTCTTTTGTTGTTGTATTTACAAAGGTGAGGTTATTAGAAAGAATTATTTTACTATGCTTTCGTGAGAAATGCCGTGATAGTCGAGTTATTGTTCTTAAAGGAAACCCGCACACTAAATCTAAGTTACTATAAAGTGACACTAGTTTGATGACTGTACAAAATGATGATAGGCCTATTCCCCTCATTCAATAACACCTCCTACTTCTTCAAAGAAGAAACTTGGTTATTTGTCTAAAGAAAATGTAAATAGAATGTCAGGAAGACAAATGAAGAGATAGATTGAGACTCAGAAGACATCCAAAAACAAGAATATGGGGCAGGAGACTTTAAAATGTAAACAAATCTTGCTTAAAATTGTTGTTTAACTTTGAATGTATTTTCCCAAAACTTGAGTATTTTATTAAAAACATACTTATCACAGGAAGCTGAATTATTATCATATCTGTAGTATATTTAAAAAATATAGGTTTATAATTTTTTGATTTTTATAAAAAGTACAGGACCTATTAACCCCTTAAGTGTTTATGTCGGTTTAAGCCGACGCTACAAATATCGATAAAAAGTGCCGCTGTCGGCTAAAGCCGACGCTCTTAACTTGCCCTATTCTATTTCGTTCTCTGTCGAAATATTACGTTGTAGTTGCTAGTATTGCCGCTAGATAGTGTTGGCATGCTCTCTAGAGCATAACTTATAAAACTAC
The DNA here is from genome assembly GCA_963513935.1 of Aphrophora alni. Classification (NCBI taxonomy): domain Eukaryota; kingdom Metazoa; phylum Arthropoda; class Insecta; order Hemiptera; family Aphrophoridae; genus Aphrophora; species Aphrophora alni. The sequence goes on along the minus strand of OY740779.1, from coordinate 23,917,887 downwards.
CGCTTTATTTTTGTTCTCTTTGGACCCGCCGTGAACATTATATTTATAAGGAGTTGCGATATGTCCGCAAGGAGTAGCGATACCAGTGCAGCGAATGTGATGTTGGGCTGTGTGCTGCCCCATGTTTTAAAATATATCACACCCAAAAAAATTACTAAACATTAGTTAGAAACTGTAAACAATCTTTATTGTGTGTACTTTTATTTTTAACAATGGTTTTATTACATTTTACTTTTTTTTAATTGTTAGGTAAATGTGTTTTTAATGTATTTGCAGAAATTTTTTAAATTATATTAAACATGACATTTATACTTTTGATGTTGCTTATATTTTCTTTTAATGCCTATTTTTTAACTTCCAAGTTAACAAACATTAAAATAATCAAATAAAAAAAATAGGCATTTTTGGGTTGATTTAGGCAAAAAAAATAAAACACTTAAGGGGTTAGTGAACCTAGGGCAGTTTCTTCAAACCAGGTACATATAGTTGACTTAATTCCCTTTAAAATATATTAGGAGCCTCTGACAACCTTCTTCCCTTAAATGAACGCTATTTTGAACAGTTTAGTGAAAAATTATAAAATTTTGTGATGCTGCAAAACTAAAGTATAAAAAATTCTACAAAATTTTGTTTCGATATCGCAGTTCGTTCTTGAGTTGTCTTATTGAAACTTTGATTATGTCTAAATCATTTCTCCAAGTATTGTAGACTGATTGTGAACCACCCTGTATTTATAATTATTTTCTTAGATATAAACATCATGTACTAACTAACCTAGGCTTAATCTTTATAAACTAGTTTAACTGCAACTTGGATTTCTTTCTCCACATAGAAGCCTTCCATAAAGATTCCTTCTGCAGATGCAATGTAAATGCCATTATCTTGTTTATAATATTTTTATTTTAAGAATATTTGCATTCAAATTTACATAAAATGCTTTATATAGGGTGATTCAGTAAAATGGATGATTTTAAAGGTACCGTAGATAATTAACGATATATTTTAAACTAATTAATTGATTAGCACTAAACTACAAGTGTTTTATTTTCAAGAATTCATAACTTTATTTCTTAAAAATTACATCAGTTAGATGACCTCTAGTTCATCCCAAGAACTTGGACCAATCTAAGAGCTACTTTCTCACATTTGGTGTTTTAACGGTTCTATTGTTTGTGGTTTAAGTGTCTGTAAAATGTTTGTCTATAAATACCCCCCCCCCCCAGGAATTCAGGTCAGATGATTAAGAGATATTGTACGCCAAAAGATTACATGATTGGGGAACAAATCTCATTTTTCTTCCTTCTAATGAACCTCTAGCTAGGTCATCATTGCCCTATAAAAGAGCTTAAAATAAAGACCTCTAGCTCTTGAATACTCATAGCAGCAAGGTTGGCCAAGGGAGACTCAAGACAAGATAAAAGAGGTATAGATCCAACTAGAGGGTTGGAAAACAAATCCTTCAAAATGTGTCTTCGTTAACTGGGTGATATACAAGTTTGGGAAATTAAGTTTGCCAACATTTTATAAATTTTCCAACCTTAACATAAAAACCTTATTCAGCTTGTACGATCACTAGCTTCAGAGTATAAACAACTTAAATTTTGTGAGCATTGTAATGAAAATGTAGACATAAAATCTGCCGCAAGGAAGAATGCGAAACCCTAATTGTTTAGGGAGTATCGATGAAGTGATCGGCGATGAGTTCTTTCCATTAGTTCTCTCATAGTCTCTATGTTTATCGGAGTACAGATCAGAGTTCTTAAACTCACAAAAAGGAAAATAAGAAAATTATGATATTCTAAATATTGACTCCAAGTTTGCTCAAATTTTGCCTCTAAGGACCCAAACAAAACATTTGGTTACCATTTCTCCAAAAATGCCTATTTGTGAGTTATCTGTAAAAAACTAAATATTGGCAATGAGAATTTTACAAAATATCTAGTTTCTCAAAATCGGCTTTACCAATTTCATTGGTAAATTTTATTGGTAAGTTTTAGTGGAATGTGAAAATTAATTACCGAAATTCATGTGCAAAAGTATAGCTAAAAAAATATATTATGGTTCAGGAATATTTGACAAGAAATAAAATAGAAAGCTAGACCACTGTTATTGAAAGCTCAATTTTAATAAAAAGTATTTGCTCTGAGAATATGTTTATGGCACAAACAAAGCAAATTTAGGCCCTTGTCTATTTATATTTTTTTTTTCAAAGACAGTTTATTTTTACTTTTTAATTGACAAGTACCGAGCTGACATTTTTTATGATGATTTGGTTAGTTTTTATTTTTTGGTTTAGTGAGAAAGTTTGCATAATATTTTTGTACCATTCATTTCATAGATGTTGAGCTTATTCAAAATTAGTGAGTCATGTTCGATTGTGTGAGTAAACTGAAGTGGACGGTTACGATAAATACCAAATGAGTATGAATAACTTGTTGAGCAAGTGTGTAACTTTCATTATTTTTATTCTTCATTTTACAGTGTAATCGTTACACCACTCCATGTCTGCATTGTAACTAAATGGTAGAGTAGGAACGTTGTAATGTTGGTTCAATCCGTAACTGGTTCAATCTAATTTTCCAAATTCCCCCATTTTACTGAATCATTCTTGACAGCTTTCTAATATATTTACTGTTTAAAAGATAATCGGCCTTCCCGTAAAGTAAAGGATTCATCAATGTTGTTAATTATTATCTAATCATAGTTTATTAATTTCTAATTCTGCAAAATCAGTGTTATTATTTTGTAATTCTAGTTGAGGACAGACAATGACGTCAAACAAAACAATTGATTCCAGCTATTGTCTGATCTGACTAGAACTTAGTCTTCAAGTAATAAATTTAATGAAGAAGCTAATAAAAGAATTTTGTACTGATATAAAAAAAAACATGCAACCAAGTTCTCAAAATAATTTAGCCTTAAGTTTAGATTATACTTATTTCTCTGTAAGATCAAAATAGCTCTAAATTTCATGCAATGTAGCTGTACCGGTAGTGACATCAGCACTACCAATCAAAGCCACTGTTTTTCAAAACTAAAAACATCAAATTTTGAAGAACTCTAAATAAAATATTTATTGTGCTAGTAATATTAACATTACAGTTTTTTTCAAAAATATGTTTCCTAAAAAAGTTCTCATGAACATATATGCCTGAAAATACTTTCTTATCCCTCTGCAAGTTATTTTATGTTGTATTTTAATAAAGATAAATTTATAAATTACGAATATATTTTAGTAAATAATTATACAGTGAAACTTCCAAATAATGGACACTGCTCGAACCACATAAAATGTCCGCTATTGAGAAGTGTCTACTATTGGGAGAGATGCAGTTATATAGGCCGGGTGATAACGCATGGTAGCCACCATAATAGCGTCTTTTAACGATATTGAAGACATTCAGAAAATTTTTATTGTAAACCTAAATTATATGTTCATTAACCTACTGTATAATAAAGCACATTACTTTAATGCATATCCGGTCGATAAAAGTGAAATAAATTAAACATTGGTATTGTTTCACTACTGTCCACTGTATTATCAAAGTTTTTATATTACAATAGGGATAATAGTTTTGACCTCACAAAAATACACAATAAAACACAAATTTGTAAATTAAATAGTATTCTTTATTTATTAATCATTTCGTACTACAGAACTGAATAAATAAATAGGGAAACTAGGAAAATGTAAATTTAAAAAGGGAAAATCAAACTATGTAATGTTTAAAGTTAAATGTTTTAGTTTGAGAGACATCACAATACACAACTACACTACACACTGTTCTCATGGGAACTTTATTGAAACTGAATTCTTAAAGGACACTGACGACTGATTTATAAAAGACACAAAGAAAGCAAACCTAGTTTCCAGAAAGTCCACTTTCGGATATTTACCTAACAGACATTGCAATAATTTTGAGACATCTACAATTTCCTATAAAAGGGTGATATTTTATGCTCTGCTGTCCGCTATTCAGAAGTTTCAACTTACACATTGAAAAGAGAAAAAAGCATAATCCCAGTCAGGGAATACAAAAATATCCGTTTATTAGAAGTGTCCGTTAAAGAAAGTTTCATTGTATATTGTTTTTGACTACGATTTACTAGTACACCAAGAATCAAAACTTTATTATCTTATAAATTTTCAAAATGGCAGTAGTTTACATTTTTTAATGTTGATTTTTTTACTGATATTCAATATCAAAACTTTTCATTTTTGGTATACTGGCATGAAAAATGTGTACACAATGATTCGAACATAAATTTCATAATTATTTTACTTATCATTATTTATTGAAAAAACTCAAAAAGGACGACAGACGGCGCTAACAAAGTTTTTCGGACATATGTTTCTAAACTTTTTTTCTTCATATCATAAATCATTTCCTGACATTAAGCCACATATTTTAAAACACTCTGTTGCTTCAATAATGTAAATATAAAATTAAGAATAATTAATAGAATTTTAAATAAGAATGTAGCGATACGGAGAATGGATGTTTGACTGATGTTTTCAGATGGGTTTTATGACCCATTAAATTTAAAATCTTCTAAATTGTGGTAGAAAATATTTGCACTCAATGCCACAGCTGTACTGCATGGACAATAAATATCTCTCAAAACAGAAATAATTATAGTGTTAAGAAAACTACAGAAAGTGGCTTTAAGAAATTGATGAATCCTCGAGTTTTCCAAAGAGTCACTTTTTAAGGAAAGGGTTAAAAATCTATATTTTTTAATAGGGGGTTTTTTTTACTATTTTGTTTCATAGTATGAATACTACGAAAATATGTTTCAGACAGCTTTTAAAGATTATAACATTCCTACGTTTTGGGTTTTTATTCGTGAAAGTGCAATTAAAATTTTCCGAAAGGTCTTTCAAAGGTGACGTTAAAATGCAACATTGTGAATCAATTTTTGATTTTTAATGCAGATAAATATAAAACAAGTACTTACCTAGCCCGATCATAAAATGTATCTATCACTTTTAAAAGGCCATAATTTTATCAGTTTTAATCGTGTTGAACTGTGAAAGAAACTAAAATGTATGCAACTTTAGGGGATAATCGTGAAAAACCTAGCTATTCATATAGTCAAAACAAAATACAGTTGAGGCAAGATACAAGTAGCTTCACACAGTATTCACTATAGTTATAATAATTATATCCATTTAAATAAAAAGATAAACATCGAATTGAAAATGTAACTTGCTATTTGAGCGTCATCTCTTACCAAACCGCTCGCGTACATTTCCGGAAAACATTTCTTAAATAACAAAAAGAGAACACAGCGCAATGGGTTGTGAAAAAGTTGAATTCATAATATGTGTGTACAGCATATGATAAGTTGTACTCGTCAAAAAACAGGAAGGCAAAGAAAATCTACGACGAGTCCTAGTTATCAAAAATACAGCATTGGGTTAACAATGAAAGAATGTTCCCGCTCTCACAGAAATGATTATGATCTCGCAGCTATAATGTGTCATATTGAAAAAAAAATCAAATTATAAGTTTGTAATTTGTTTTATTTTAATTTTACTATGTACAAATAGTGTTTATATAGATCATAGGCTTTTACAGCAGTTGTCAATAATATTAATACTAATTATTCTTTATCTAGGATTTTCTCTCCATCATATCTTCAAATCTTCCTATGGGTTTTTTTTTTTTTTTTTACTACCGCTGTGGTACACAAACCAGTTGGAGGATTCAGACTATGTTATGTACCTTTATAAGTCCAGAGATTCTTTCTCAATGTAAATACCAAAATCTTTGTCCAAGCCTCATCCATATTTGTTAGATCCCCATATTCGGAGAATACTGTTTTTTAAAAAAATGTTCCTTGTGTTGGGCAAACTTTTGTGTGAACACATGTAAATGCTATCTAATGACATTTTCTCTTATAATTTAGTACAACAAATAAAAATGTACAATAAATCTACTAGGCGTGTGATAAACTAAACATTGCAAGAGTTAATAAAGAGAACTCATTTTATTTTTGATTTACTACATAACATCTGTGTTTGAACAGTCCTTAGATTTAAAAGTAGGCAGTTTCTCAACCATTTACTAAAATAAATATCGAGGGAATCTAGTACAGGTTTTTTTATGTAGTCTTGGATCAGGTCTCTCTTGACCAATTCTTGTTCTTTATTGATCCTGATGCTGTTAAAGTATTCAAAGGCTACGGGTCTTTAGTTTGAGCTCTTTTTTCCATTTTTTTATAAAGTAATAACTGAGAGCCTTTTCGCCTTTAACTCATTCAGTGGCATACGACTCAAAATGAGTCGATGACGGCTACTGAAGCAAACAGACCACTGTAAAAAACTCTGATAATACAACTCATCATTAGCGTTACTTAAAACCATCCTATCGAAATAAATGTTATACCATTGTAAAGCTGACGTTTCGTAGATGCATATACATGTAATCAAAAGTTCATAAAACGCTATAAAAATATTTAATTAATTGGTAAAGTTTGGCGTGTTTTAGACAGAAACATGACGGTTGGCAAAGGAAACAAAATGGAGTCTTCCTTTAGCACTTTGTGAAGCTATTCGTTTATCAACCATTTTCCTTGAAAATTATACTGTTCTTAGTACAAATCTTTACCTACCCAACAGAGTTCGCCACATGTCAGAAAGACAAATCGTTTTCATTTTAGATTGTGGTCAACACAAAAAAACATTTTTAGAGCAAAACAAAAGTTGTTTTCTTCAAGTCCACTTTACCCTAGTAAATGAATTCTTAGAAACATGAATTATACACCATTGAAAAGCTCATATTTCAAGCTTTTAGAGTTATGTAATTTGATTATCTTGCTACATTTAGACAAAATTCAATAATTCTTCGAAGTTCACTGTTTCCCCGGCAGATACCATCACTCGACGGCTAAAAAATCTGTGACCCACATCCTTTCTTCTTTAGTCTATAAATAGATTTATATCTCCCCTAGCTGACAGATGTTTATCTCTTTGTATAGACAAAATACAGACCTTTCCAATGATATAAACCATCAAGTTTTAGTCAGTCATGTGTAGGATTTAGAACTGAGTTTCAAAGTGTACGTTGCGAGCCAAACCAATATGCCGCGCGTTTGTGTTCATTTTCGACATACTTGTTGTGATAAATCGAGTGTTTTGATTGATTATAAAAGTGTATTATATAAGTTTATATATGTGTTATTCTTTGTAGAATCTATTGTTATAGTGAAATCTAGTGAATGTTGATTTAGGCCTACAAATCATTAGTACCAAGGCGTTAGTGCGTAAAACTTGCATTTATAACTTATTACAGGTAAATGGTTATTTTATTTTGAAAATATTAGAATTTGATTTTTTTTTTTACCAATTGTTATTCATATTTATGCTAGAAAACTTTTGTAATACTCGTAAAAATGTAAAAATAGATTTTCTACGCTCGATTGGACTCTGAAGTGAAATTTGGCCTTTGATTTTCGTGTTTTTTTTTGTTCTTTGTAATACTGACTCCAAAATTATTTTTCAAATTTTTTTTAAATTACACTACTAAATTCTATGCACATTTCTGAACATAATTATATTTAGAAGTTGGTTTTCCATAAATATTACAATTTTTGGTGATTTATTGAAAATAAGCTGGACCATTCCTCTTTTTTTGTAAAACAATTTTTTAAATATTCAAAATGTAACAAATTTTGATATATTTTTTCCGAAATGTATTCACAAATATATCACTAAAATTTTGTACATCTTAGAAAAGGGTTGTAAGCTTTTGATTTTGGGTGATATAGGTATTTCTGAAAAATGGTTACATGATTTTTTGACATGTAACATACTTACTCCAAAACCGTTTCAAAAAAATTTTTTTTTATTACATAGATAAATTCTAAGCATCTTTCTGAGAAAAATGATGTCTTATAAGTTAGGTTTTGTTATATATTAATATATTTTATTAATTTTTAAACAAACGAAGAATTTAAAAACAAATTAACATGTGCCAAATCCAGGGTTAAACAACAACAACAACAACAAAGTCAAATTTAAAAATACTAAACACTAAAACATCAACCAAAAACACACTGGGCATTCAATATAAAGATCTTAAAATGACATCAAATTGTGAAGTTCCCATCGCAAGAAAAATCATAAACCATAATTAGATTTGTCCAATAGGATATTTTTCAACTTTAATGTAATAGCAGATATTTCTTGTTGAAACTCCATATTCAAGGATAAAATAAAGCAAAAGCTTAAAGTTTCAAATATTTATTAGTATAATGAGCTACAATTGTTTCGCCTTGCGGCATCGACGGGCTACTGAGTAGTAGCCCGTCGATGCCGCAAGGCGAAACAATTGTAGCTCATTATACTAATAAATATTTGAAACTTTAAGCTTTTGCTTTATTTTATCCTTGGATATTTTTCAGTCTAAAACATTAAATTATCTAACATTTTAAAACTATTTATTATAAAATACAATGCCTAGATATAATTACACAATTCTGTGGACATGGAGATCCAATAAAAATACAGAAGGCAGAGTTAAGATTCCCAATGACATATTATCAAACACTAACTGAATTTTTAAAAATCACTGTGGAGAAATGTTAGCTATTGTGTCAGAAACAAACCTATACTAAACATGATGAGAAACACAACTCAGATCACTGTTTGTCACCATGTAGTCCAATTGATAACCAATAACACTTAGTGATTTACAATCACTGACCACTATATATACAGGGTGATTCACGAAGTTATCCCCACACTTATACAGCTCATTCTACTAGTAAAAATAATGAAAAAAGTTCATATAAACATATGTCCTATCTCGTTTCGTTTAGCGTCTGTCTGTCTGTATGTGTTTTTTAGAAAAAAAAATCTATCTTAAAAATGGTTTGAGATATCAAGTTGAAACTTTTCACATTTAATGACCTTATTAGTGTGCATCTTAGATAAAAGTTTCAAAATAATATCATTTACAGAAACAAAATGGCGGTCATTTAAAATGTTCAAATCCTAATAACTTTAAAACGAGTGATGTTACAAAAAAAAAGGCAAAATAGCCCCTTTTAATACAAGCATTTTGGTACCTGGTTTATTGATCTAAGATAAGTAGTAACAGAAATAAGTAAGATGTTTTAATGTTGTGTGTGATTTGATTTTGAAAATACATTGCAATTATGAATAAAACACAAACCTTTACTTGGGAAATCTTACTTATTTCTGTTACTACTTATCTTAGATCAATAAACCAGGTACCAAAATGCTTATATTAAAAGGGGCTATTTTTTATGTATCTTGCCTTTTTTTGTAACATCACTCCTTTTAAAGTTATTAGGATTTGAACATTTTAAATGACCGCCATTTTGTGTCTGTAAATGATATTATTTTGAAACTTTTATCTAAGATGCACACTAATAAGGTCATTAAATGTGAAAAGTTTCAACTTGATATCTCAAACCATTTTTAAGATAGAATTTTTTTTCTAAAAAACACATACAGACAGACGCTAAACGAAACGAGATAGGACATATGTTTATATGAACTTTTTTCATTATTTTTACTAGTAGAATGAGCTGTATAAGTGTGGGGATAACTTCGTGAATCACCCTGTATATGACTCAATCTTGACAAAATCATTGATATTTGTTCAGAATGTCAGCAAGAGTCGAAGATATGATGTAGAGTAAAATCCAGAAGATCAATTTCAATAAACAATGTTTAGTGGCTTAATTTTATTTTGTGTAAATGTATATTTTAGTTGAAGTCGGTAGTCACTTGTAGAAATATGTATATTATTAAGTAAATAAAATAGTGTATGGATATAAAATAGTAAATATTGTTATGTAAATGATATGTTAGGTAAATAAAACACCATTCTGTTGATGAAAGTCTGTTTTTATACCTTTAGTATTTTTTTCAGAATATATATGTACAGGGAAGAGTATAAAATTATGCAATGAATAACAATTGCTGACATTTTAAATTGAAATTATTCTTATAAATTTCTTTTACTTCTTACTTCTTACTACGTGCGTCCAGCCTCGGCGCCGATTGTACGATGTCTTCTATACAGATGGCAGCATGTTGCACAAGTTTCGTGAAAGTGAGTATGGATGACATAAGATCTCGTGTGGCGTTGTCAATAATTTTCTTTTGAATACACAGAATTTTTCCGGATTCTACATTATATCTGAGGTGAGAGTAGATATACTCTAAATAAATACATGGATTTAATTATAGCTCGACTGGAAATGCATGTGAAATACCATGAAAAACAAACAAGCTGAATTAAGTTTTTTGAAAGAAAGGTAATATGTGATTTTGCCAGTATATGTTTTCGTCAATTACCGCTCACAAAAATTTTAACGAGTCTGTACCTTGATTCTAAGTGTTTAATTGAAATTTTGTTTACAACAGAATTGAATTAATTGAGTTTTATTTTTATTCAATTTTAGAGCATTTGTTAAAAACTAATTTTCTGCGATAATTAATGATGAATTGACAGATTCTTCTAGGCCAGCAATATTCTTTCCAAAAACTGTTGGTGTCATCAACAAACAGGACATTTTGTGCTTCCCTTTATTATTTTAAGGTCATTTACATAGACCGAAAAGTATTTAACTTGAATTTATATCTGAGAAGAAGTCATAACATAGAATAATCTGATGCTTCATTTTGTGGGTTGGGCATCGGGATTTAATCGCCCTCTATACCTAAACATGTTATTCTACAAAAAATGTCATAGATAGGTGGTATGATTTTGATTGATGTGAATTTAGTGAGTATTGTAATGGTTACATCTATTATTGCATTATACAAAATGTGTTAACGAATGTGGTGTGCAGATATTTTGGTTATGGTTGTACAGTGATATTTGGAGGCTAAACTTTAATTATCGCATTGATAATTATTCTAACTTAAATGTGTATCATTCTTTATCTGACTTTCTATTAGTTTAGTAGGCTATTATACTCGGTTTTTCACATACCTTTGTCTACAAATGGCACAGTATGTTTAGGTTGTATTATTGTTTCTACTATGTCCTAATTGGTAAATTGCTCCTTATTGACTAGTTATTTGGTACATTGGTAGTCTTCATGGCTACAAATTATAGGTTATAGATTGTACCGTTACATACTGTTTACTATCACATATAAAAATTGAACTAAATAGATCCAGCGAGTAGGGGGATTCATGGTTTTCGTGTGTTTGCATTTCCATGAGGCTGATCACAATCATTCAATAGATATAATTTAATGTTACAACAGTCGGTACATGATGGAATTCCATGATAATGGAAATAATGAGACGATTATTGTTTTGTGGAATTGAATAATCATCTCATTATTTCTATTCAATAGATAGTAAAATCTATCTTAAATACTAAATTTGAATAAAATTCCGGCTGCTTAGATAACTGGTTACTTTCTACATAGTATAAAGGAAACTACATGATGGGTCAAAAATGTAAAATCTAGTTTTTTGTAGATATATCTCTGTTTTAAAGTCATCTGAGTCTAAAAATGTTTTATTTTTTAAAATAATAAATCAAATAAAAAAAAGTTTTTAACATGCCACGTTTTTAAAACGGACTAAAAAGTATAAAATAATTTTTCATGACCCTTCTACAATTTTGAGGGAGGATTGTTAGTGGCTATAGATATATTTGGAATACTTGGAGAGAAAAACTTGGGGCGCAGGCAATCTATGATAGTTAAGGAGGAGTAAATCAATTAAATTACAGTAAATCTCATTTCCGATTCACTGAAATTAGCTTTGAATTCATCCGGATTGTCTACTTGTATTATTTACTGGCTGCGCCCCACGTTTTTCTCTCCAAGTATTCCAAATATATCCATAGCCACTAACAATCCTCCCTCAAAATTGTAGAAGGGTCATGAAAAATTATTTTATACTCCAGTCCGTTTTAAAAATGTGGTATGTTAAAAACTTTTTTTTATTTGATTTATTATTTTTTGTTTTTTAGTCATGTCCGGGTGAAAGATTTCAATCAGTTTTGTATATATTGATGAGACTCTGACAGGGACATATATATAGGAAATTTCCAATGCATTTCACATCATGTTTAGCTGCAAATGTCTGAAATTCAAAATATTACCTATAATAGTTCTATTAGTCTTATAACTCAGAAAATCAAACTAAAGAAGTAAACTAAATTTATTTTATTTTTTTCATGTACATGAATTAAAACAATACAATGTCAGATCCTTCTCCATTACAAATTGTAAATGTATCATAAACTTATGGTGGTGAAGCTCGTATTTGACGCATTCTTCCCATCTCCGTCGTTGCATCTTCATTGCAGGGTGTTTTAACTATTGTTTAAACAAATGTAGAGACAAGAAACCAACTGAATATTGTATTGTCATCCAATTCTGACCTATGTTCAAAATTTCAGGTCTCTAGCTAATCGGGAAGTTAGTTTAAACTCGATTGCAAAATTCCACCCGGACAGACAGACGGATATGACGGAAACCGAACTAATAAAAACGTAGTAATGATGTCTGTCTACGCCCTAAACTTGTGAACCAATTTGAATCATATTTGGTTAATTATGGCAATATCTCTGGATTTTTTTGTTCATAAAGTCTGTTTTCTTACAAGGTGTGGAGAAAATACCACGGGGCTATAACAGTTTTTATTCACAGTTATGTAGCCAACATTTAGTATTGTCCTTGATAAATGAGTCTCTGCCTTGTTCATATGTTTTAGGTGGTAATTCACTCAGCAGACCCATTATCAATTAGTGGTCTTTTTACTAAGGAAATTGGTTCAATACTGTTCTGCAACTTTTTTAAATTAGCAAATGTTTTGTTTCCATCCCACCTATTATGGGATAATTGTACAAAGTAGATGACCCTAAGGGTCCTTTGCTTACAGAAGCAAGTAATTAAAATGATGACTCATTTGAGTGGCCTTCATCCTTGTAGAGATGCATTTAAAACAGGGTGTTCTAACTTTTCTTTGCATTTTAAAAATTACTTTTTGTTATAAGTATAGGAGCTCATTGGCTCAATATTATAATATACTGTTGACAAATATGATTTCCAAAGATGACAACACAGGTTGGCAGATTTTGAAAAAATTTCATCTGAAGTCAGAATATTTGAAAATTAATTAAACCATTTGCTGAAACGTTTCTATCGAACGGAAACTTTCCTAAGGCCACATTATGATAATCTATATCTTTATTTCAATAAAATGTATTATTATGTTATTGCAACTGACATATTGTTATGTTTATATCTGTTTTACTTTATTGTAATTCTACAGTTTACTTCTTTTGTAATCATATTTTAAACGCATGGGGTTTAAATTGTATGTTTTAACACTTACTCCACTAAATTGTGTTTTGTCAACAGCAAGGGAAAATAAATAACAACTCTTAACTCTTTCTTGCTCACCATTTTGATTTGCTTGGCTCTTTTGGTAAAAAAGAAATAAACCTTTTGGAGTGTATACTTTCAGGATATTATCTCTAATGAAATTTTTGTCCTGTTATCAGGCTATTAAATTATTTATATAATAGGTACTGTAAACTCTGAAGAATGTTTCAGGTCCTAATAAATCGGCCTCTGTACCTTTTCTTGCAAGGTGTTCTGGTTTTTTTCATTTTCCAAGATTCCCTCATATCCCTACAGCAAGTTGTCCTTGTTGTTTTCGTCAGCCGAGAGTCCCCAGACCAGCCTTGAGAGTTGTTTGATGTAATATAGATTTTCCACCTTAAAGACCTATGTTGCCTATTTCTATTCCATATATCTCCAATTGGAAGATACACAAAAATTTATTTAAGGATTTACCGTACCATGGTTAATATTAAATATATTGATCCCTAAATCCTGTGTTAAGGAAATAAGTCTAGCATGTTACTTGATTCTGTGATGGAAATATTTCGCTATGATCTTGTCAATATATGATGCAGTTCTAAAAATTTAATTTTAAAATATATTTCCTACCCATATTAACTGCAGTGACTTAAACCTTTTATTAAATTTTCCCAGATATATTTATAATCTGACCCACAGAACAACAAGTAAATTACATTGACCATTTAAACCTGTGTGCAACATTTTATGTACAAGCTATTTTGATGAATTGCGGAAATTTATTGCCTAAACCAATAGGGCTAATCACATGTATAAAAAAAAAAAAAAAAAAAAGTATGGACAGATTGGAAAAACTAAAAATCATACAGACATCTGTCCAGATTTATTTAGATATTTTCAAATTTACTCGTAAACTGTAATTTTTATTTACATGTGGTTTTGTACATTGATTTGCGTCATAAACTGTCTCATTTTATCAAAACTTCTAGTACCGGTACCGTTTTTTTATAAATTCAACATTTTATCTTGGACCAGTGTTTTGGGGGAAATAGTGATCATTTTATTTGGACATTTTAGTAATATTTGATAAAATCATTAGATTCAATTTTGAGAAAATACAAAATATTCTGTTGTAATCTTGTTGCAGATACCCAAAAATTTGTGTTATACTGTTATACAAATTTTAAAACTTCTTGAGACTAAGACCAAACTATACCCATATACAAAATGTTATCAAACTCTATTTGGGCTGTAGCCCATTGAATGAATAACTGATGGACATTATTCCTGAAACCACATTTTTTTTTGTACCGAACGACTTAAAACATATAAATTCATGACAAACTCCAAATAAATTTTATTGCTAGATCAAAATTTTCTACTATACATAGTAGGGTACAATACATCTGTGAGAAAATAAAACATATTTTAAAATAATTGGCGCCTTTAAATTGCTACCAACATTGCAAAAGCAAAGGTATGAATAACTTTCAAATATCAGGCACATTATTTTCGTTATTAAATATAAAAAAGTAGTGTTTATAAATGTTTCAGATTATATATTTAATACTTCTCGTTTACACAATATTATCAAAATAAATTTGTTAACATTGTTAATTATATATATTGTAATATATAATAGTTAAATGATTATAACTAACTATTTTATTAACTTTGCATAAAGTACGGTATGAGCATAATAATTTAGGTGGCTGTGGTTAGCTGTTTCCACTTTCCATCATTCATTTCTGAAGTCTGAAGAAAAAACTTCTTTCCTGTCTAAATTTACATGTAAGAGACGTGTGGTAAGTTTTGATAATTTTATCGTTTGTAATCTATCTTTTATTCTCATTATTTTATGATAGTTGTATTAGTTATTAGGATGAAAAGAATTCATTATTGGAACGTTAATTTGTATTTTAACTTGTAACTTCTTTTCGGTCTAGATTTATATGTAGAAGACTTATGGTAAGTTTTGATTATTTTATCGTTTGTAATCTATCTCTTATTGTCATTAAATTTTATGACTTGTATTAGTTATTATGGTAAAAATAATTCATTATTGGAACGTTAATTTGTATTTTTACTTTTTTTTCAGATAAGTACAAAACACGTCGACCTAGTCTAATCATGGTGAGTACCAAATGGATATCAGGGGGTTTATGGGTATGTTTTTATGGGGAAATGAAAGCTTAGTTTATAAGTTTGTTCTGCATAATCTTGATCAATTTGTTAATTACACTTTCCACAGTATGGTGAAATCTTGTTATTATTGGGATTAATAGTGTTGATATTCAAATTTAGGCTATTTTTATTTATAGGCTTCCATATTTTTTACTCGCTATAAATTATGCAAACCTAAACTAGGCTATTTACCTTGGATTATCATTAATCAACATGTGAAACAATTTTCAAGTCTTAAAATCCGTTAATATTAAAAGAAACTTACATTTTTAGGCACAAGGAATTTAGGCTTTCTCGCATTATAAGGAATGTAATGTGTACAATGATAGCTTGAAGTCAAGTTTATGATTGCATTACCAGTCTATGTTTATGTCATAGCTGTAAGTTACATTAGTGTAAATAATGGCCTCTAAATAAAAGGTCTGGGAAGGTAAATATATATATAATTACCTTCCTAGGCCTTTGTAAACATAGACTCATAATCCAGTCACAAACTTGACTCATGGGTAATTGTTTACAAAGATAGTTACTGTTTTTTTCCAATTTTTTTAATATGTTCTACATACCTTATTTCCTAATAATAAAATAGTGAATTTTTTACCTTACAAGGTCAAGTAAGGTAGGGCTACCTTTATGACCTATGCAAAAATGTGTAAAAAAGAATAAGAAATTGTGTGTTATTTCGGTACTTACGTATTAACGCCACCGCAACAGAAGTTGCTAATGCGCATGGGCCAATATTTGCTTACTTTGCGATATAATTATATATCACGACAGGTTTGGCCAGGTAGCTATATATATATAATCACCTGGCCAAACCTTCCGTAAGTTTATTGAAGTTAATAATTTGAAATTAGATCATGGATAAACATGAGCTTTAAAAGTGAAGTGCCGCCAATCTACGCCTATAATTTTTGCGACAAATCATAAAATGAAAGTATATGAATCTCAAAGCTGAAAAAAATGGAATTCTGCTTCCCTTAAAACCAGTTTGCTCTTTATTGGCGCATGCGCATTAGCGCAACTTCTGCTGCGGTGGCGTTAATACATAAGTACCGTTATTTCCCCCAAACATTCACCTTAAATGCATTGAATTCTGTAGTTTTGAAATTGCACTTTAATAATTTTAAACCAACTTTCTTTGTAAATAATTACTGAAGTTAGTGTATGGGTTATGACTATCTTATTTTAAAACAATCAGATCATTTTAATTTTAAAGTCAGAAAATGCATTAGTTTATTAGAAAATAGGAATATTAAAGTATTGAAATCGACTTCACAATTCGTCCTAAGTTGTGTAAGTTACAAAATGGGGCATAAATTATATAGGTGCGGTAAAGTCAGGTGGGTATATATATATGTATGAGAGAGAACTAATGCATTTTGGGACTTGAAATGTTTATTACGACATATAATATGATCTGATCATTTGATTTCAAGGTAAATACTTTGCTTTCTTAATTTTTTATAGAAAAATCGTAGGGCGAGGTACAACTGATTTTTACTAAATAGTTTTAAGTTTGCATGATTTTGAGCGGCTAAAAAAATAGTGTGATATTCAATGCATAATTACCGCCTAAGTTATAACTTTGAACCCATATCTAAAATGTCTTTCTTTAAAGTGAGTAGCTATTGTAATTATCTAGTGTACCTATCTCCGGATTTTAGTAACTAAAAATCATGATATCCTAAACTATTTACCTTGTTTCATTAATCAGATCGTTTTTGACCACGATACACTTTTCAAGTTTTAAAATTAGTATTGTGGAAAATGAGACTACTAAACATAAGAAATCCATGCCTATTTATATTATTATGTATATGTACGGTTAGAGAGGGTTTTGTCACTCAATGTTTATGTAATGACTACATAGACAATTCGTCTTCCAAATAGGCCCTAGGCTACCTCTTTTTTTTATAATTTTTCGATACTTCTTTTTATTCTTTGCACTTTTAAATGATCGAAATCCATAATTTCTGTCGAAAACAAGCTATTTAAAATAACAATTTCATAGCATTTTGAGGTTATTTAGGCTCTTTGCGTTACTATGTATGACATCTCGTGAATCAGTTTTATATCAAATCTATGGATGATTTTGTTCATCTATGGAAATAGATCGTTTTAAAGAACTGTCAAAGTGAACATTTCGTTGGTTATTTAGCTTAACTCTTTAAAAGAAGATATGTACCTGGGGAAAATTCGCCATTCCTTTCTCGTGGCGCACAGTTATATCCACCAAAATATTAAATTAGGGTAAAACTGGTTACATAGCACTTTCAATTACATCATACTTGAGGAAATACAGTTCTGGAAAGGTCTATATATATATATACACACATATACACCTTACCAGACCTATAGTTCTTTTTATTAGTTCTGGTAAGGTAAGTATATGTACAGTATATACAATCCTTCAGATAACTAGTTCTCATCATAGAAGCGTAGTAATATGAACTTGTGAAAGTTTAAGTAGTATGCATGAGCCCCATGAGTGATATCAGTATGTGTAATCTATGTAACCTAGACGCAATAGCGCGTTTTGATGATTTTTGAAGTGAAATATAAAAAGTGTACAGTGTAATAGAAGGTGATTAAATTATTACAACAGAAGGTATTTATAACACTAATTGCAGATTTGTTTCGAGAAAATAGCCTAGCAAAGACAGGAACACTACATATTTACCATATATATATATATATATATATATATATATATATATACACCCACACACATACACACACCTTCCCAGACCGTTTTCCTTTATTAGGTTTGCCTAAGTAACTATATATCGTTATTTCATTATTCTTAAATCAAACAATGTTATAATATTATGGGTGCGAAGTATTGCGCATGCATCATGTGATACGTGATTGTCTTAACATCACGTTAACCATAAACATAGGTAGGCTTCTTACTTCATACATCTCTTCCTTTATGATTTTAATAACATTATGATTTTCTTGAGAAATAATGATATATTAATGGATTTTTATATTTGAAACGTGTCTAGCATGGTCAAAAAATATCTCATTAATGACAAACAAGGTAAATAGGCTAGTCTAAGAGTGCATGATTTTCAGCCACTAAAATACGGAGAGAGGTACATTACATAATTATCCTGTAAATAATATTTGTGCTGCTGGTAATTACATTGTATAGGTATCCCATTGTTTTCCTTGCTTAGTTATGTAATGAGTTGATACTTATACATCTATTACATCGATCTGTAGATTAGATTGAAAATTTGGTCAAATTCATTTTGTAAAAATTTTGAAAGTTTACACGTAATTCACTTTTCAGTTAAAAATTGGAAATTAAAACTACCAAATTGGCTTAGAATAGGTTATGTGTATTAATTAAGTAGATATCTACATTAATATTACGGTACTGAAGTAATTACAGATGACCAGTTGGGCTACTAGATATTATGTATTTTATAGCATTCATTGTATCGTAATTATTTTAACAGCAATTTAAAATTAGTATTAGTCCATATTCTGGGTTATAGCGTAATTTTATTCATAGGAAACATTTTACTATTGTTGCACAAGTTCAAGTGACAGTTCACTGTTGAGTTTGAGTTGAGTTTAACTATTGTAGATCCATATACGGTGAGTTTTGATATAATTAATTTACCTAATTATATAGAGTAGCTAGTGTTCACTTTGACAGTTCTTTAAAACGATCTATTTCCATAGATGAACAAAATCATCCATAGATTTGATATAAAACTGATTCACGAGATGTCATACATAGTAACGCAAAGAGCCTAAATAACCTCAAAATGAAAATATATGTATTTATATGTTATGTAGATAGGAATGGAAATCGTGTATGGTGTGAAGCATGTGCATTACATCATTACCATCACAAATACATTTAAAAAAAGATAGGTTTGGCAGTATATATATCGAAAAGCCTAACACTTCGATTCACTATAGTTTTTGTTATAATGTACATGTTATAATTTGTATTTGAAATAGTTTTAAGATATATTTTTTATATCTGTCTATGGATTATTAATATCATTTAGTTATGTCACGCTTTTCGATTCACTATATTTTTTGTTTTAAAGTACATGTTATGTTTTATATTTAAAGTAGTTTTAAGATATATTATCTGTAAATTGTTGTATGGCCATTGCCATATTCAACCTCCAGGTATTCCCAAGGACAGGGATATGTACTGTTAGCTGCTTCACCTAGTCATTGACATGGTTTTATGGGTTTCAGTGTTTTAAATTGTTTACATTTACCATAGTGCTCATTGAACATCTACATAAAATACAATTTATATATGGAAATATTTAGCTTACCGCAGAGATCTATAAAATTTATATCCCTGCACAGAATTTGTAGGTAAAGAAAGGGGCTTGCCATAGATCTACTATGATTTTAGATCATTTCATTTACTTATGTAAAAATTAAAAAATCTGTGCAGAAGTTAACTTTAATCACTGTATATTCTGATAAGTAAAATTTATGGCAATAATTTTAGTCGGGTGACTACTGTGGAAGAAATTCTGTTGCTTTAACTTTTAATTTGATTTGTTTCTTATTTATAGCCACGAGAAATCAGGGAAATTAAGGACTTCCTACTGAAAGCTAGGAGGAAAGATGCTAAATGTAAGTAAAGATATTTAGTTATATATTTATGAACTAACTCTATCATTTATGTAGATAGAGTAGTTATCTTGGTCTTGTTATTGAGAGAAATTGGGTGACAAGATGTCATCAACATTGAAAGCTTTTAAAATACTGGTACAAGTTCAGTGACAAATTGTTGTACTGGAGTTCATGGCAACATTTTTAAATGATTTTTTGGTAAGGAAGTGATAGTAAACTGTTTGAAAGAATTGTAACTATGTGTAAGATAAGTTACAATTGCAAGAGAAGCTGCACTGGCTTTTAATAATTCTCATTTATTTGTCCTTTTATGTATAATATTGTTAAATACTTTACAAACCAGGCCAATATAGAGAGCTAACTATATTTGTGTTAACCTATCCTAAGCTTTATAATTTGTTTATGTTTAATAATGGCCTATCATTATTTTCAATTATCTAATTTTGTTGTAATTTTAAGGTGAAGTGCAAATGCTTGTTTATAATATCTATTAACTTTGATGAATTTTACACAGAGCATGGCAACATTGTTGTTTGGTAATTAAATGTTATTTTATGAAAATATGTAATAATCTTGGAATGATCTAATTGTCTAGTTATTATTATTTTGTTGTTGTTATAAATCAAGGTTCTTTAGAGCTATAAATGACTAAAAACACTGTAAGTGGCTACTGTAAATAATAATTTATAAATTCCCTACATACCAGATACACACATCACTACTACAGAACTATGAGAGTAATGCTTTGAAGTTCGTTCAATTCTAATTAAACAGTTATTTTTTAGTAACATTATAAGTAAGGTATTATTTGAATATTGTTAATTTTGTGATGTTTGTTTGTTCAGCTGTCAAAATAAAGAAGAACCCAGAGAACACAAAGTTCAAAGTACGGTGTTCAAGGTTTCTTTACACATTGGTCATTAAAGACAAAGAAAAGGCAGAAAAGCTGAAACAATCTCTTCCTCCAGGTTAGTGTAATTACTGAAGCCAGACAGGCCGGCCGGCATCATTAGAAAGTTACTTTTTTTAGTTGGGACCTCAAAACTGATATATATATATATATATACCTGCAAAAACTTGAAATAGATTTCTTATACTGATCACATAACTTTTGTTATAAAATATAGATGCAATGCTTCGAGCATAGCATTTGACATTTTAAACAATCCATGTTTAGACAAAATAGAGTAAAATTTCAGACTTTCACATTGGTTGTCATCAATGTTAAAATTTGATTTCTGAGCTGTACGCTGTGTTGTTTCATTGACAATTCAATGGTCTTTCTGGAACAAGTCCAATATGACATTGAAATGAGCATTGAGAAAGACTATTGATATATCGTTGAAACTTTGATAAAAAAACATAGCTTATAACCCTGTAATCCAATTTAATATTAAAATTAAAATGTTGTTTAACATTAAACAAGTAAAATTTACATTTTGATATGGTGTACTTGCTTGCAGTATGAAACTATGGATATAAGCAGGAGGTTAATCATTTTAAGGAAGCTTAGATACAATTATATTACTCATTTTAAAAATATTACCCGCTTCTTCAAATGTAGCGTTTGACTTTTTTTTTTAACTTGTACATTAACACAACACCAATACAAAATATTACATTGGACAAACGGAATGTTGATTTGTTGTAAATCTTGGGGGAAATGGAGAATTTTTCTGATGTTTATTTAAATTTGATATTAATTTAGTTCATTATGCAGATCATCCGGTGGGAAGCTAGTCTGTAGCAGTGAAAAAGTTTCAATATTAAATAAACATTACAAATTAATTAATATGAGTGATGGTTAATAATAAAAACTTGTACATCGGAAGGTTTTCCCGTAGAAATTCCAGAAACAAAATTTTGAATATCTAATTTCACATTTTCAAAGTGTTGGCGTTGCAACAATTTTCCACATCTGAACTGTTATATCCAGTGAAATATTTTGTGTCGAGTCGGAAGAATCCGATGATGTTTGATGAACCATTACAAAAATGTATTACCAATAAAATTGCACATAAAGTTATTAGCTTTTTCATAGATAGCTTCTTGTTTTTATCGTTAGATATTAGTGAATCGTAACTTGGTAGTATTTTCTAAAAAAAAACTATTCTTAGTGTAAGAAAATACATGCAAATTGGGCATTAACCATAATTTGAGGGAGAAGTATACTGGCCGCTAATATTCTTACCTTCCATTTTTTGTCTAATGGTCTGTTAGTATTTAATTTTAATTTGACTAATCTTATCCATCTATAGCAGGGCTTTGTTATCTTCTTGCGACAGCTGTTTCGCCACTCACTGATGACATTTTAAAGATTGAATCCACATTACATTTAGTTTTTACACTCACATCACACTGTTATAACACGTATATGGCAAGCGATAAGGGACGATGCTAGGCAGAAATGTATACAAGCCGCTAGGACAAGTCAGTACCATGCCTTATACATTGAGGTAGACTATGACCTTGGCGATAAAACTTATTTTAGAGAGGAATTTAATTCAAAATTAATTGGATGGGTTTTCAAGTGTAGGGGAGATTTGCTTCATTTAAATTATAAACCTTGGGTCAGGGAACAAAATTATAATTGCTCTCTTTGTAATTTAAATCAATTCGAGGATACATACCATTTTATCGGAAAATGTCCAATTTTAAAGGATTTCAGATTTAGGTGGTTTAAAACGCATGAACTAAGTAAGGAAGAGGTTTTAAAGTATTTAAATGGGCACGATTGGGTGCGGCTTGCAAAATTTTCTCAACAAGCTTGGCAATACAGATGGGCTTTAATTCAAGAATTTAATTTCTAATTCTTATCGGGACGTGTATACATTTTTAAACTTTTGTTTCCACATGTTTTCCAAATTGTAAGATATTTTCCGTTTTGTAATTTAATACCGTAAATATAAATTTTTTTAAGATTTAATTTTGATGCAAATATTGGTAGTCCAGATTTGTTTTTAAATACATGTTTTCTAAAGTTATTTGTTTCTTATTAAGATCATCAAATGTGTGTAATGTTTTAATTTCTTTGATGTAATATGTGATTGTGTTTGAAAATTTCTACCCAACCAAGCAGACAGCCTAATCAGCTATGCTTTTAAAATGCAATTATAAATATTTTAAGTTTATGGTGTAGAACAAGTTCAGTAATATAAAATTTAACAAATATTGTGATGGGATATTTTTGTTGCGAAATAAAGCATTTTTTCATTCATTCATTCATACTATCATATAAATTATGAACAACAATGTACGTGTCAAAAGTTATAATTTTAATTAAAATCAATCAAATTCTTCCTTTTTTTCTAGTGAGTAGTAAAACAGTCAGGAACTGAGATGTCCTGGGGTAAAAAGGAGTGTGAAGAAGAATTTTATTGACTTTAATTTAATTTTTAACTTTTGTCATGTACATTGTTGTTCATAATTTATATGATAGTATGTGTTATAACACTATGATGTGAGTGTAAAAACTAAATGTAATGTGGATTCAATCTTGAATATGTCACCAGTGAGTGGCGAAACAGCTGTCGCAGGTAGGCCTGCTATTATTGTATTCTATCAGTATCATTTTGTAATATATGCACTACTGACTTTACTAGTAAATAAATATTTTACATCGTAGATTAGAGTTTAATAGGGCACATAGCCTGTTAGTTTAGATTATGAAACTATAGTTGTAATTACAACAATTTAATTGTCTTCTTATTCTCTCTAATGATTGAGAAAGTGAACAGTGTTTACGAAATATTTCAGAACTTAATTGTGTTTTCTTGTATACAAACAAGGATCCTTTTCCAAGGTTAGCCTCTGTCTCCTATCCATACCAAAATCTATACTATATATTACACCTATAGCATATGATAACTGAGATCTGAGTAAGTACAGTTATAGCATACACTCTTAATGATGTTTTGTCAAGTTGAATAACATCACGTTGGATGCATCTGCAGTGTTACTAGTTTAGTTTTTAGTTTCGACAGTATTATCTTTCGGTTTTTGCTTTAACGAATATTTTTTCATTTACAAGAGGTTACTTTGGTTGTATATATTGCGACTATATGAAATCCAATTGATTATCTTAATATGTTATTGAAACAAAATAAACAAGTAGCCTAATGCACAGTAAAAATATTACACATGCACAGTACACAAATGTATCTTAGTAACTCAACAAAATAGTCTAATGCTGCCTAGAGTAATATTATAATTATTTACGATAGAAGTCTCGTTGGCATATAACAAAATTTTATTTTTTTGGCACGTTTGCTAAAAAATTTTTTTTAATTTTAGTAAATATCACTTTTAGACATACTAGATTTCAACAAAGTTATATTATATAACATTTGTTACATTTCACACATACCCGTTTTCTCAGTTTTCTACTGGAAGCGGTTATACATCATATGGTCACATCGAAATATAATTTTTCATTTTTAAATAAAGAATTTTATTTTAATTTTGTCTAATGTTATGTATGTTATATACACTGGGTGATCAACTTAAGATGGCCACCATTAGGATCTCGTAAACTATATGTTTCTCAAAAACATTAAATTGGGAACCTTCCTTGCGTACATTAAAATTACAGTGTTACCATATTTTTAATCTTAACCGTTTTTTTCTAATATGGCCGCCATCTTTGATTTTTGTTTAAACAAACACCATATTTGTATTGCTTTTCTTTTCTTTCTTTTTTTTCCCTTTCTTTGGTAGAACATATTATTGTATGACACTTTTGATCTTTGGTATTTTTCTCTAAACACAGCTGCTATGTTTAAAACAATGTTATGTGTAAAAACAACTATTACCGCCATATGATTTTAATGAAAATTAACGTAATGTGTTGCATAACAGCTGTAATGTAATTTATTTATCAATTCGCATTTATTTTTCATTGTTGGAAAAACTGTTTTAATTTAACACTGCATGTGTAACATTTCTGTTCCGTCATCATTGATTGCTGATTTAAAGTGTTTCGAGAATATGTACGTCTTTAATATTCTTTTTTAAGCAATCAACTATCACCTCTTTGTTTAATTTTATTTATATAATATAGGAAATTTATTTTTTAAGTAATAGAAATTCCATATTAGCTGTAAATGTGTACACACAGCGTTACCCCGATAGACATCTACCTCATCGTATATTATTTAAAAGATTAGTTGACAATTTACAGTCGGATGGATCGTTTCAGAAAAAACACCATTGCCAGGCTCGAATTGTTACGGAAGATAATGTAAACTATTATATTGTACATGTATAATTATATTTTAAGTGTTAAATGCTACCGCTGAGGAAGTCAGTCATGTTTGATTAAACCAGTATTGTATATTTTTTAATTTTTTTACAAATTAGACTACATGAAAATGAAAATTTATTTATTTGACCCTCTTTCATACATAATTTTAACAGGAAAAATTTGACAATCTTATATGCTATATATATACATTTAAAAAGAAGGAGCCTATTTGCCTTTCAAACAAAAATTAATTTCTTAATCTAAATATTTTTTTATGGACTTCTAACTTGAAACAAGGATCCAGTCTTGTTTATTTTCCTTGCCTTTTTAAAAAATAAATTATATATTTATATATCACCAAGAGAAGTATAAATCACGACAGAACAATATATTTAGTGGAATAACATCATCGACCAAAAAATCATGAGGTAAGTGGTCCAATTTGTTTGTTTTCTTTTGTTTGGGTGCTTAAGACAAGTATACAGTTTTATTCCACAGTGCCAGAAGTCTCTGCAACATATTGTTTATAACAGTGAAGTTGCGAAATAGAGGTTTTTTTTTTTAATATCTTGTGATCCAATTGATGGATTTTAATAAAATCTGCGAAAATGTTTGTTGTGGGCTCCATAGATAGATCAATAATTCTAATAAAGTAGTAATAAGATAATTAAATAAATATTGATGAAAATCGTTGCTTGTAGTATTGATCTTTTAAAAACCTCTATTTTGCAAGTTTAATTGTTATAAGCAATGTGTTTCAGGATATTTCATGCACTGTAGAATAAAACTGTATACTCTGTTTTAACCCTCTCCAAAAGGAGAAATTGAATGTTCTTTTACAATCACATTAAAATTATAATTTAGCTCTAATATTGTCTTTGACTTGAAAACAGTATTTAGCTCTGTCTACTTCATCCAAAGCTCGTTCCTAGGCACACTATACACCAATAGAAACTCTTTGACATCCATGTACATTGTTTAAAGTTACAGAAGAAGTCATTAAAAATCCATCATAGTATTTTCTCTAATATTCATGTAACATTACGAGCATGGCATTTTACATAACAAAGTAATTTTATTCTGATTATAACGAGTACTGTAATGTTGAATTTGTTTTTTTTTATTAATTATGCTATATAAATATTACATATGTTAAAGCAATTTAATTTTTTTTTTGTTTGTTTCAGGCCTACAGGTGAAGGAGGTAAAATAAATGTATTTTTAAATAAATAAATTTTAATACTATCAAGTGTTTTATGTTCAGTTAATTTCCTGCGTTTCTTAACCCTCCAACTGGTGATCGACCCCTTTTTGCTTTAAAAGTGGTCGCTTCGTTAGTCACGGCTCTATTCACCAACTAAAAAACACGTATTTTGCCATTCAACGTTACGCCCACTTAAAATTGTCCCATCGCAATAAATAAAATACCGTTGGAAAGCTAATGTTCCGTAGATGCATATCATGCAAAAAAAAATACCACAAAAAGATATTAATAATATTCCAAAAATTGGCGAAGTTCGCATAGTTTTCATGCGAAACGTCAAAGTTTTACGTCAACCAGTTTTAAACAAAACATTCTTCCTGTTTGCCTATTTTTCTTATTTCCAAATTACTGTCAGTCAAATATAACCTAACACTGCTTGATAGATCGCGTCTTTCTCTTCAAAACTGTCTTTTTCAAATGTTTCCAACTAGTATAGTTTTTATTATATAAAAATTAAACCAAATCAAGAATTTTAACGCTATTTTACACGCTAAAAATTACATTTTTTACAATTCAACTTTTATCCTAGTAGATATTATATTATCGAAATGTATTTTATACCAATGAAAAGGTTATCTTTCAATCTTTCATAACCAAGTTTAGAAAATTTTATGTACCGTGTAGTAAAGATATAAGACAAGACTGAAGTTTACCTTGTTAGCGCTAGATTGCGACAGTTTCTCGCGGCGAGTTTTATATAGAA
Organism: Aphrophora alni; assembly: GCA_963513935.1. Taxonomy (NCBI): domain Eukaryota; kingdom Metazoa; phylum Arthropoda; class Insecta; order Hemiptera; family Aphrophoridae; genus Aphrophora; species Aphrophora alni. Next base: position 23,890,533 of record OY740779.1, on the reverse strand, counting down.
AATATCACCTATATGTTCATATATTTTTTCGAAATGGTAAAACTTGTCTAAATGTTACAAGTTGACAATATTATATAGTATTTTTCTTCCTCTTTCGAACTATGAAGACGAAATCATCCTAAGTTATATAGTTTACGATTTATATCCATTCTAGGAAATGATCCTTTGAACTTTCAGACCGGTTTGCGATATTCAATGTCTAGACAGTCTTGAAGAATCCGATCTTTATTTTTATACAATCTTGTCGTTTTTGATATAACTGTAAAGAGGAGGTTTCAATATTTAACCTTGTATTTGAAACACATCTGTACAAGGAAAAATACAAAGGCTGTGGTACTTTATAAAACGTAGAATAACCTCAAATTTGTTACTTCGATCTCGCAGGATTTTTGCCGATGTGGAAATTTCAAAGTGCAGTTGCTTTGTGTTTTTATAGTGAATATAAGTTTCATGAAGTGATTTTTTTATTATAATTTGTTTATACAACTTAAAATAAATGTGTCAATGTTTGTAGAGTGTAGTTATGAGTGATAATTTATATTTTCGGCCTAGTCTAGCCAAATCTAATACTAGTCAGGCCTAGTTCTAGATTTGCTATTGGAACTTTTAGTTTCAAGAAACCATTTATTTATTATAATATGTATATACATAATATATAAATGTATATACAACTTATAATAAATGTGTCAATGTTTGTAGAGTGTATTTATTAGTGATATTTCATATTTTTGGTTTTTTTTTTCACAGCCCTAACCTCAACATCTAGGCTATTGTGAAGGTAGATTTTTATCATAAATGACCCATGCCTAATAAAAATTTTCAAAATTGATTTTTCTTTTTAGCAACTTTTATCCACAAATATATTACAAATCTGTATCAATATTTAAAAAAAATCATAAAAAATTTGTAATATGGTTTATATACCTATTTCTGTGGAATTTTGCCTCGGTTACAGGGTAAATTTGTTGATTCCATCCGTAATAACTCTAAAATGTTTCCATATAATTTTTTTTTCCATTGCACACATAAAATCTATGTATATTTGTGGGAACATAGGTAATAAAAACTTTGGTTTAGAATAAAAATTATATTTTTGGTTACTGTTTGAATATAGTTAGTCAATATTCACATTTTACGTAAAAATGTACCTAGTCTAATGAAAATTTTCAAAATTTATTTTTCTTTTTAGCAACTTTTATCCACAAATATATTACAAATCTGTATCAATATTTTAAAAAAATCATAAAAAATTTTTAATATGGTTTATGTACCGATTTCTGTGAAATTTTACTCTCCGTTACTCTCGATTTTTTGGTATTTGACCAAAAAACTCCAAATGTGATGCATGTAACATTTTTTTGCACTACACAACTAAATTCTATGCACCTTTCTGGACATAATGATATATAGAAGTTCTGTATAAAATATATTTTACTATTTTTAATGTTTTTTGGAAAAAATAAAGAGAAAATTCAGTTTTTTCGTAAAATATTTTTAAAATATAAATTTTTTTTTAATTTTTTTTCCTAAATATATTCAAAAATATTACACAAAACTTTTGTATATCTTAGAAAAAGGTAGAAAGCTATTGATTTTGGGTGATACAGATATTTCTGAAAATAAGTTAATATCATTTTTGACATCTAACATACTTACTCCAAAACCGTTTCAAAAAAAAAAATTTTTTATTACATAGATGAATTCTATGCATCTTTCTGAGAAAAATGATATCTTATAAGTTAGGTTTTGTATACAAATAATATATTTTATTAATTTTTAAACGAACGAAGAATTTTTAAGACCCATTAACATGCACCAGCTGGAGGGTTAATATTCATAAATGGAAAGCGATTTTATTAAAGATGCCAAGGCTGAATTTTCATATTTTGGCCTACTATAATTGACTTCAAGATCAATCGGGAAAATATTAATTTTGTTTTTATATTATCCTCACTGGTGATGATATAATTATATATCCTCACTTATTCAACTGATGAGTATATATTATTTTGCATAAATGAATATAGTGTATTTAAGGATGCATTAAAGCTAAAGTTTCAAAATTATTTTAATATAAATGAGCTACAATTGTTTCGCCTTGCGGCATCATCGGGCAACTGTTGTTTGATGATGCCATAAGGCGAAACAATTGTAGCTCATTTATATTATTAAAATAATTTTGAAACTTTAGCTTTATTGCTTTATTTAATCTTTGAATATGGAGTTTCAACAAGAAATTTCTACTGTTACATTAAAGATAGTGTATTTACGTTAATATATTATAAAGATAAAAAGTTTATAACAAAAACTGTCAGACAACTTTGCCATTCGCTAGACTATTTGCTGTGTGCTCGGTTGCCACCCCCTTTTTATCTGATGTAAATGTTGCCATAATGTGTTACTATTATAAAAAATAGTTTAAAGTAAAAGTGGTAGACACTTTTTTTTTTTAGTAACAGTCCCTTCTATCACTTTTTAAATTTAGAACATGGATTTTTTTAGTTTGTGTCACAAATTGGTGTCCAGCTAACATTTGTTTGATTATGCCTGAACTTAAAATTTTGACTAGGAAAATGAAACGGAGGCAGGTGTGCTGAAAACTGAGTTGGGTCAGCTGAAGAACTCTATTGAACTGGAGCTCTGACTAGGGTCAGAAGACTGCCAATAAGATTGTTTATTATTGTTATAAAAGATGTCAAGCAATATGCTCACAAAATTTGAGCAGGACACAAATTTGTAACTGGACCTAGCCATTTCTCCAGTTTCATCGGTCTTCTTTCCTTGACTCCGAAAAATGTTTGCGTATCGGATTTTTGTATTCTAGTATGGTTAATTAAACATTGTGTACAAAAAATCCGAACTTGATAGTAATCTGTATTAACAGCTGGCTACTCAGTTTTCCAATTCAGCATGTCTGCCAAAATAAGTCTAGAGTAATCGAACAATGTGTGTAAGCAGATGTTAGCCGGGCTTCAGTTTATTGCTTTACATTTAATTTTTTTAATGATAGGCGAGAAACCAATTATCGCCTAAGTTTTCTTATAAATAAAAATATCTGCCATTTCTTAATTTTTACATGATTTTTCCTACTACTAAACTGATTTAAAAGATTTTTTTTTTTTAAATAATTTTATATGATTTTATTGGAATATTAGAACAGCTTATTTACCTCTGTATTAAATGTTGAGCTTGACTTATGAGAAAAACTATACAGTATAACAAACACAATTCTCATAAAAAAAAAGCCTAAGTATCAGACGCGTTTCAACGACAAGGTCGTCCTCTTCAGTGATACACCAGCTTCACCAACCAAACCACAACTTATCTCTGCTTTTAATTTAGACATAAAATTGTAGAAATTGATAAAGAGTGAGCCGAAAACTAGGTACCATATACAGGTGACTCGAATAATTAATTGTTTTAGTTTGGTTTTGTGGAATCTTATAAATTATGTTTGTGCATTTTAAAGGAGAGCAAATATATATTGAGAAATGGTTTTTGTTATGGGCTATTTCTCCCCCCAGATTTATTTTTACAATAAATGCACAAACTGTTTCCCTTCTGCAGTTTGGAAGTAAGCAAGGCAAGTAGACCCACCCACTCCCAATCTAAAAGAGGGAGATTTGATTGATGCCCTAACCTAGCCACTTTCTAGTATTTGTTTAAATAACTAGACATTTTACAATTAGGTTTAGCATTTCTCTTTACAGTTTTGGTGTTTTTCGTTTAATTAGACTTAAAGGTAATGATATTTTCTCATTACAACTTGAAAACAGAATAATATTTGGCTGGTTATATAAGACAAAGTTGGGAAAAAACATCTCAAAAAGAAATAATATTTAATTGGAATCATAAAGTTTTTATTGTTCTAGTCAATTACCAAGGAATACTTTTTCCTTCCGTTTTACCACTAACTCCATTAACCTCTGACCTGCAGTAAAAATAAGATATTTATCATAAAAAGGAAAACAATATTTTATTTTTTTTACATGTAAGTATTATAGAAAAATTATGTTACAAGTTAGAAGAGTTTTTTGCTAATCTGTTTAGGTGTTCAAAGAGTCGAAACCTCTGATCTGCAGTAAAAAATAAAGATATTTATCATAAAAAGGAAAACAATAGGGGAATGTGTTGTACCTTGGGACAGTTAGTAAACAAATATTATAAATTTTTAACTGTAAATGGTTTATATTAGTTTTTTACATTATATTTTAATATGCAGCATTTAGACAACTCACCAACATAATAAAATTTAAAATATGTTTTTTAATAAGGGAGTAATTAATTATTTTTTATGCCCCTGCAATGTATCCCAAGGTACAACACCAGGTAAAATGTTGTACCTTGGGACTAAGTGAAAGGTTGGAAAAAAAACTTCAATTTAGCAAATAAATCTTATTTAATTTACACCAAAAGTATAAAAATGAGAACAAAACAAATTTATTTAACCACAATATTAGTCCATAGGCATTTCGTATGCATTGTGAAATCAACAGGGAACTTCATAACTTGCTTTAGACGCTCAGAGGTTCCTGATGTTAAAGGCGAAGGCAGTTTACAGATAACATCTTCCTCATCAATTTCATAGGGATTTTCATCTCTTAATATGAAAGTCTTCGCTCCTGTTTTAACCAGGTATTGAATTTCATACACAATGTTAGTTTTCTTTAAGACTTTTGCTACATAGTAAAAAATTCTCTTCTTACCAGAAATTTTTACCAAAATATAATCATTTGGGTTTATTTCACCACAATCAATAGTTGTCTCTAAGGCTATTTCCATTTCTTCATCCAAAACTCCTTGAATTAGTTGTTGCATGGATGCATCACTAGATGGAAAACTAATTTGCTCATCCTCTGAACTAGTGGTGTCTTCAGTTTTGCCTTTCAATTTCTTTCTGGGATTATTTCTGTGTTTCTTGTTACCAAGAAATAATTTCTTATTAACATTGGATCTTCTTTTCTCCTTTATTCTTCTTTGCTCTTCAATTAACTTCTTTTCGAGAGTATCTGTAAGTATTCTCGTTTTTCCTGGCTGCCTGCCTCTTGCAGTTTTCTTTCTGGCCGCAGTTTTAGGAAATGGGCAAACCATTTCCGGTGTCACAACTCTAATTGTTTGTTGTGCAGACCTTGAAGGCATCAGTACTTCACATGTAGATGATGACGGCTTGGCTAAATTCTCCTGTGCATAAGTGGTGGGAGTAGATGAATCTGACGCAACCTTATCTGTTGGTTGTTGATCCATATTGCCGTCTGTAGCTTTTGTATTTGTCTGCTCATGATCTGTTACATAGGACGAAAGAAAATCATCTTTAGTAAAAATATTTCTTTCGGATGGATGTATTCCTGTAACCTCGAATACCTTTTCAATATTTTCTTTAGTAAATGATTTTTTGAAAGCATTACTTACCAATCCAGCTACATCATAAATTTGGATGGGTTTTCCAGGATTGGATAGCATCCAACCATTCATTGCGCTGTTATAATAGCCTTTGTACGGCCCAAACACTGTCCGATCTAATGGCTGCAGCTTGTGAGAGGTATGGGGCGGGAAGGTTAAAGGCACACCCTTTTCCTTACATAAATCTAAAGCATTTATGGAGATGTGACTTTCATGGTTATCCAGTTTAAGTAGGACTGGCTTCTCTTTCGTAGGCTTTACATGCTCGATAAAATGCTTTAAGTAGTCAAAAATAAGTCTTCATTGCACCATTTGGAGCTTCAATGATCATGTGTTGTTTAAAGTTAACACGAGGGAAAATCAGCATGGGAGGTATACTGTTACCAATGGCATTGACACATGCTATCATTGTTATGTTAAGTCCTCTTCCCCCCGAAGTGACACAACCAACCTGTTTCATCCCTTTTGTGCAAAGAATTTTAGGAGGTACATGTACAGTCGAGTTACCGTTTTCATCTAAATTGTAGATTTTGTTTGGTTGAAACTTATGCCTTTCCAAGACAACTTGTAAGTTGTCAAAATATGATTTGATATTTTCTTTGTTGAAGCTAGTGGCCCTAGCAAGATTCGTCGCCTCAGGTTTCCGTAAGCTTAGGCTAGGATGCCGCTTTCTAAAGCCACGCAACCAAAACTCCCCCGCAGATTCAGCTGTAACCCATTCTTTAGGAATTTTCGTTTTGCTATCAGACTGTTCTGACAGGGCTTTAGCATAATTAAAAGCTAATTTTAATGTATTTTTTTTTTGGTTAGGCCATAATGTAGCGCAGCAGATTGTTTAAGGTAAGTAACTAACATCAGTTCTTCATCGATAGTAAAAACCTTTTTTACACAATTTTTTCCATTGTCGTACTTAAAAAGAGGCTGTTGTTCTTCATTTAATTCTAATGCAAGACATGATTTGTAGTGTCTACTCACAGTTGAGTTGCCCAAGCCATACCTTCGAGCAGCTTCATTGACCTTAAGTGTTTACTTAAGTACATCGTTGACAGCACTCTCCAAAGCTCAAGGGTCTATCTTCTCCCGAGTCTTTCCTTCCTTGCTGCAAGAAACAAAACAAAAGAATTAGCATGCTTATAAAGCAATTTGATGGTAAACTGACCACTCTATATTCACTGGCAACAAAATAAATATGTAAGCAAAAAATTCAGCAATTTCAACTTGTTAAATAAATGACTTTTAAATAAATATTTACAAAAATATATAATCCTAAGGTACAACAGTAATGTTGTCCTAAGGTACAACACATTGCATAACAGGAAAACATGGCCGATAAAAGTGTTTTAGGTTAGTTGAACAGATTTATCAACCATACCATTGGAAAGGGCACGTTTTACAGTTCAATACAAATTAGTAATTATTAACACAGATTAAAGAAACATAATTACAAAAACAATGAAACAACAAAAATTTACTTACCTGTGACAGTTTTTTAATTTATCATTCAGCTTCCACAATACTCACTTACTCACTGGATAGTTGCCAGTCACTCTACAGCAACCCCTAGTGACCAGATGAATAACTAACATAGGTTAGTTTGGTCTGTCACCCATAGATGGTAGAGCAATGGCGTTTGTCCCGAGGTACAACTGTCCCAAGGCACAACACTTTCTCCAATTTTTAGTTTTACATGTATGTATTATAGAGGAAAATATGTTAAAAGTTATAAAAATCAAACTAGAGTTTTTTGCTAATCTGTTTTCAGGTGCTTCAATGAGCGAAAAAAGCTGTTTTGAAATGATAACTGTCATCCTTAATGCAGATCTCCACAGCCCAAATGTATGGACCGATTTTAATTAAATTTAGTACATATATGGATATTTTGGTAAGCTCTTGGGAGTTTCATATATATATATATATATATATATATAAACAATTTAAAATTTGCTGGTAATTGTAAAGAAAAAATAAGATTTTCTCCACATCTGTTATAATGATTTTAATCTAATTTTGCAGATATAGTATAAATTCTATCCATTGTGTGGACAAAATCTCAAGGAGGAATGATTGCCACTTCATGTAATACTCAACATGTAATCATTTTGACTAGTTTTATACCATTTTTTATATATTTTTTGAAAATGGTAATCTAATGGGGACTTTGGGTGCTTATGTTGAAGGATTAAATTATTTTTTCTTTGGTTCTAACAAGATGTATATTGGTTGGGCGGAAGGGAAATTACATTTTATAAATTTTTGAGATTTGGTACCGAATGTTTGGCTCACCCTGTAGATAAAGAAGGTTTATTTCTACAAATCTGTTAGTTTTTTGTCCCTTTCTAATTTGAAACCCAAGATATACAGTTGTTCTGACGTAATATCACTTTGGAAATGTCTTTATTAATAATTAATACTATATATTTTTTTTCAGGGTGATGGATAGTTATTTTGTCTTAGGCATTAGTATCTTCTAAACAATTGATCCTACGAAAAACTTTAAATAAGTGTGGGAGACCTTCCTTGCTTTTCTATGGGATTTAAAAATCCGTTTTGTAAGCTTTGAAAATAGTCCCCATTTTCCAACATGGCAGCTAACTTTAAAATTCTTTTAGAATCCAGTATTTTTACAGTGTTTCCAAATTTTAGACTTTATTCTTGTGTAATATTCGTTAAATCCACTTAAACATTACGGGAGCTTGAAATTTAAAAAATTTGTAAGTGTCGATTTTCTATTCTTCCCATTGCTGCATCAAGTTACAAATGTAATGCATAGTCTAGGAACTGTAAATACCAATGCAAATAACTAATTTGTGAAACAGATTCAAACCGGGTTATAATTACAGTAGATATGAGTTAGTTTTTATTTGTTACACAAATTATTTATTTTAATTTTAGTCTTACATTGGTATTTGTAACAATGGGAAGTATGGAAAATTACCCCCCCCCCCTTCCTCTTGAATGTAACTTACTTCAAATTTGTTAAAAGTTCAAGAGCTTGTAACTCCTAAATGAGTGGGTTTATCAAAAATACCCAAGAAAAAAATCTTTGAAATTTGGTGTAAAATCTGAAAATGCTATATTGGAAAATGGCAGCAATTTCAATACTGGTTTAAAAAGTAACAAAGATCTCATTTAAAGTTTTTCATAGACCATATAGTTATGGTATCTATGATAAAAATGATCACTGTATATAAACCTACACCCCACGGGGGGGGGGGTTGCAGATTTGCGCCTAATAAGAGGGGTTTTTTACATCATCCCTCGCTGCCCCCAGTCAAACAACACAAACTGTCATATGCACAGAGCTTATCTACATTGTTCAGTAATTTACACTTTTACCTTATCATAAGATTCGGAGTGCAGACTAGCTGCGTCTATTGAGAGGGCGGTTTACCATCCCTCTCGGAAAACTAGCTATAACAAAGGGTTGAACAATAACACCTCCAATTGTAAATGTGATGGGGGAACCTTCCTTTCTTTTCAATGAAGTTTAAAAATCCATTTTGTAAAATGTTAAAAAATTGCCATTTTCCAATATGGCGGCCAATCTATTTTGCTTAATCAAAAAGCTAAATTTGAGCATTAGGAGTCTGGGATCTGCTTTAGGAAATATATGGACGCCATTGAAGAATATGAAAAACCATGGGTAAAGTATTATTAATTGACAAACTTAACTTCCAATTGAATTCTTAGTACGGCACTGGGATTAAAATACAAGATAACAAACTGAGATACACAACCCGGACCTCAATAGTTCCTTGGATCCTGTGGTGCGCACCAGTCCACGATCTCATCCTTTGTGTGTGAACATTTTGTGATGTTTGTAACGAGCGAAATCTGAAGATGAAACATACCTTTCGAAAAACCACAAGATGGAAAAAATCTTTGTCTACTGAGTGAAAAACCCTTTATCTACCGATACAATTTGTATTTTCCTACAAAGTCCAAGAAACCCATTTTAGAGGACTTGCTTTAAATGACGGGGGGGGGGCTCAACAACTTTGTGTTGTTTTTTTTTCTGTGTTTAGAATCACTTCCCAATATTAGGTACCTTATTTACTGGATACACTTTATTGATAAAAGTTGTTAATTAAAATAACTTTAGTCCCCCCCCCCCTAATTGAATAATTTTACTCGAGTTTTCCTCATTAAAAATCTTGAAACTTTTTTATCATAATTCTTATCAGATAACAAGTATTAATATTTTTGTCTTGTAAAGTACTGTACAAGTTATGTGATTTATTTTATGGAATAAACTACAAAAACATTGCTTTAACTTTCCATCCATAAAACCAATTATAGCAAAAAGTCTTTTTTTTTCATTTTACTGTATTTAAAAACTATCCCAAAGGTTTTTGTTGAAATTGAGGGACTTTCGCATGCTAGCGATTTGATATTTCCCCCTTGTTTTATAACAAGTTGATAGGTGGCATCGTGGTACTTGCCCAGCCCTAACAATGTAATACAAGCAAATCCTCTAAGTGTAATGCCTAAAAGTTGGTTTCTTAGGCCTTTTAGGAAATTTTAAATTGTATTGGTAGATCAAGGAGTCTGGTCCAGGCAGGATCCTTGCTCAGCCAGAGTGCAAATTTTACTGGAATACCTTCAGAAGGTTGTTAAGAACAAGAATTTCTACATGCTCTAATGTAATGTAAAGCCAATGCTAAATTCAGGGAAAATGTTAGTGAAACATTTCCATTTTAGACCCCCTTGTTTTATGTTTTGGTGTGATTATCTTGGTAAGTATTGCACCTATGTTGAAAATGGAGAGAGGTTAATCAGTTTGCTTTTGTGATATGGCAAAAAAAAAATCGCACGCCAATAGAGGAAAAGTGCATTTTATAGAAAATCGCTCAACAGAAAGTGAGGAAAATGTTACATACATCTGAAAATGTAATTAGATAAACTTTTAAGTCGATACAGAAACTACGGCGCAAGAAAAAAATGATATCTTCGATTTTGCAATCCACCTCACTTTGGAAAATCCTGTGAATTTTTTAAAATTACACGGCCTTAATACAGTGTTTTGTATATCGCTGATTTTTTTTACGTATAGAAGAGCGCTCAAACTTTCAAACCCATTTTGAAAAATTTAAATTGGGTAATTAGGAGAGCTTTGAAGTTTATGGTTAATTTTGTTTTGTTTATACTGATGACCGACGGTACTTTATAGAACTAGCTGACCATGGTTACGGCATTGACAAGGCTTATACAAAGACAACCTCGTAACTAGAGAAACCATGGTCGGCTAGGCCAATAAATGTAGGATTTGTGTTTCATTTGTTAATTTTTTTGATTCTAGAATAAAGGCGCGTGTTTCAAATTGATTTCAAAATTTATATGATGAAAGTACTTGACAAGACGCTTCATTAAAAAAAAAATAGTTAAAATCCGTCGATTCGTTTCCGAGATATAGGCCGTCAAAATTCACTCGTATTTACGAGATAAAAACGGTTCTTATACAGTTTTTCTGAATCTCGTAATTGTTTATATCACTACTTTCTTGGAGTATATTAAAATTCTGCACTAGTATCAGTGTCTCGACTCTAATAGGCCTTGAATCTGTACATACGTGAAGGTTCCTCCGCTCGTCTCAGTGTCTCGACTCTAATAGGCCTTGAAACTGTACATACGCGAAGGTTCCTACGGTCGTGTCAGTGTCTCGACTCTAATAGGCCTTGAAACTGTACATACGTGAAGGTTCCTTCGCTTGTGTCAGTGTCTCGACTCTAATAGGCCTTGAATCTGTACATACGTGAAGGTTCCTCCGCTCGTCTCAGTGTCTCGACTCTAATAGGCCTTGAAACTGTACATACGCGAAGGTTCCTAAGGTCGTGTCAGTGTCTCGACTCTAATTGGCCTTGAAACTGTACATACGTGAAGATTCCTCCGCTCGTGTCAGTGTCGCGACTCTAATAGGCCTTGAATTTGTACATACGTGAAGGTTCCTCCGCTCGTGTCAGTGTCTCGGCACTAATAGGCCTTGAAACTGTACATACGTGAAGGTTCCTCCGCTCGTGTCAGTGTCTCGACTCTAATAGGTTTTGAAACTGTACATACGTGAAGTTCCTCCGCTCGTGTCAGTGTCTCGACTCTAATAGGCCTTGAAACTGTACATACGTGAAGGTACCTCCGCTCGTGTCAGTGTCTCGACTCTAATAGGCCTTGAAACTGTACATACGTGAAGGTACCTTGGCTCGTGTCAGTGTCTCGGCACTAATAGGCTTTGAAACTGTACATACGTGAAGGTTCCTCCGCTTGTGTCAGTGTCTCGGCACTAATAGGCCTTGAAACTGTACATACGTGAAGGTACCTCCGCTCGTGTCAGTGTCTCGGCACTAATAGGCCTTGAAACTGTACATACGTGAAGGTTCCTCCGCTCGTGTCAGTGTCTCGACTCTAATAGGTTTTGAAACTGTACATACGTGAAGTTCCTCCGCTCGTGTCAGTGTCTCGACTCTAATAGGCCTTGAAACTGTACATACGTGAAGGTACCTCCGCTCGTGTCAGTGTCTCGACTCTAATAGGCCTTGAAACTGTACATACGTGAGAGTCCTCCGCTCGTGTCAGTGTCTCGACACTAATAGGCCTTGAAACTGTACATACGTGAAGATTCCTCCGCTCGTCTCAGTGTCTCGACACTAATAGGCATTGAAACTGTACATACGTGAAGATTCCTCCGCTCGTCTCAGTGTCTTGACACTAATAGGCCTTGAAACTGTACATACAGGAAGGTTCCTCCGCTCGTGTCAGTGTCTCGGCTCTAATAGGCCTTGAAACTGTACATACGTGAAGGTTCCTCCGCTCGTGTCAGTGTCTCGGCTCTAATTGGCCTTGAAACTGTACATACGTGAAGATTCCTCCGCTCGTGTCAGTGTCTCGGCACTAATAGGCCTTGAAACTATACATAACTGAAGGTTCCTCCGCTCGTGTCAGTGTCTCGGCTCTAATTGGCTTTGAAACTGTACATAACTGAAGGTTCCTCCGCTCGTGTCAGTGTCTCGGCACTAATAGACCTTGAAACTATACATAACTGAAGATTCCTCCGCTCGTGTCAGTGTCTGGGCTCTAATTGGATTTGAAACTGTACATAACTGAAGGTTCCTCCGCTCGTGTCAGTGTCTCGGCACTAATAGGCCTTGAAACTATACATAACTGAAGGTTCCTCCGCTCGTGTCAGTGTCTCGGCTCTAATTGGCTTTGAAACTGTACATACGTGAAGATTCCTCCGCTTGTGTCAGTGTCTCGGCACTAATAGGCCTTGAAACTGTACATAACTGAAGGTTCCTCCGCTCGTGTCAGTGTCTCGGCACTAATAGGCCTTGAAACTGTACATAACTGAAGGTTCCTACGCTCGTGTCATTGTCTCGGCTCTAATTGGCTTTGAAACTGTACATAACTGAAGGTTCCTCCGCTCGTGTCAGTGTCTCGGCTCTAATTGGCCTTGAAACTGTACATACGTGAAGATTCCTCCGCTTGTGTCAGTGTCTCGGCACTAATAGGCCTTGAAACTGTACATAACTGAAGGTTCCTCCGCTCGTGTCAGTGTCTCGGCACTAATAGGCCTTGAAACTGTACATAACTGAAGGTTCCTACGCTCGTGTCATTGTCTCGGCTCTAATTGGCTTTGAAACTGTACATAACTGAAGGTACCTCCGCTCGTGTCAGTGTCTCGGCTCTAATTGGCCTTGAAACTGTACACAACTGAAGGTTCCTCCGCTCGTGTCAGTGTCTCGGCACTAATTGGCTTTGAAACTGTACATACGTGAAGGTTCCTCCGCTCGTGTCAGTGTCTCGGCACTAATATTACTTGAAACTGTACATAACTGAAGGTTCCTCCGCTCGTGTCAGTGTCTCGGCTCTAATTGGCTTTGAAACTGTACATACAGGAAGGTTCCTCCGCTCGTGTCAGTGTCTCGGCTCTAATTGGCCTTGAAACTGTACATACGTGAGAGTCCTCCGCTCGTGTCAGTGTCTCGGCTCTAATTGGCTTTGAAACTGTACATACAGGAAGGTTCCTCCGCTCGTGTCAGTGTCTCGGCTCTAATTGGCCTTGAAACTGTACATACGTGAGAGTCCTCCGCTCGTGTCAGTGTCTCGGCTCTAATTGGCTTTGAAACTGTACATACAGGAAGTTTCCTCCGCTCGTGTCAGTGTCTCGGCTCTAATTGGCCTTGAAACTGTACATACGTGAGAGTCCTCCGTTCGTGTCAGTGTCTCGGCTCTAATTGGCCTTGAAACTGTACATACGTGAAGGTTCCTCCGCTTGTGTCAGTGTCTCGACTCCAATTGGCTTTGAAACTGTACATACAGGAAGGTTCCTCCGCTCGTGTCAGTGTCTCGGCTCTAATTGGCCTTGAAACTGTACATACGTGAAGATTCCTCCGTTCGTGTCAGTGTCTCGGCTCTAATTGGCTTTGAAACTGTACATAACTGAAGGTTCCTCCGCTCGTGTCAGTGTCTCGGCTCTAATTGGCCTTGAAACTGTACATACGTGAAGATTCCTCCGCTCGTGTCAGTGTCTCGGCTCTAATTGGCCTTGAAACTGTACATACGTGAAGATTCCTCCGCTCGTGTCAGTGTCTCGGCTCTAATTGGCCTTGAAACTGTACATACGTGAAGATTCCTCCGCTCGTGTCAGTGTCTCGACTCCAATTGGCTTTGAAACTGTACATACAGGAAGGTTCCTCCGCTCGTGTCAGTGTCTCGGCTCTAATTGGCCTTGAAACTGTACATACGTGAAGATTCCTCCGCTCGTGTCAGTGTCTCGGCTCTAATTGGCTTTGAAACTGTACATACGTGAGAGTCCTCCGTTCGTGTCAGTGTCTCGGCTCTAATTGGCTTTGAAACTGTACATACGCGAAGGTTCCTCCGCTCGTGTCAGTGTCTCGGCTCTAATTGGCCTTGAAACTGTACATACGTGAGAGTCCTCCGTTCGTGTCAGTGTCTCGGCACTAATAGGCCTTGAAACTGTACATACAGGAAGGTTCCTCCGCTCGTGTCAGTGTCTCGGCTCTAATTGGCCTTGAAACTGTACATACGTGAAGATTCCTCCGCTCGTGTCAGTGTCTCGGCTCTAATTGGCTTTGAAACTGTACATACGTGAGAGTCCTCCGTTCGTGTCAGTGTCTCGGCTCTAATTGGCCTTGAAACTGTACATAACTGAAGATTCCTACGCTCGTGTCATTGTCTCGGCTCTAATTGGCTTTGAAACTGTACATAACTGAAGGTTCCTACGCTCGTGTCATTGTCTCGGCTCTAATTGGCTTTGAAACTGTACATAACTGAAGGTTCCTCCGCTCGTGTCAGTGGCTCGGCTCTAATTGGCTTTGAAACTGTACATACGTGAGAGTCCTCCGTTCGTGTCAGTGTCTCGGCTCTAATTGGCCTTGAAACTGTACATAACTGAAGGTTCCTACGCTCGTGTCATTGTCTCGGCTCTAATTGGCTTTGAAACTGTACATAACTGAAGGTTCCTACGCTCGTGTCATTGTCTCGGCTCTAATTGGCTTTGAAACTGTACATAACTGAAGGTTCCTCCGCTCGTGTCAGTGTCTCGGCTCTAATTGGCTTTGAAACTGTACATAACTGAAGGTTCCTCCGCTCGTGTCAGTGTCTCGGCTCTAATTTAAAATTAATCTAATTCTATTTAAAATTATTAATGCACCTTCTATTTATGGTGCTTAAAATAAACCATGGAAACTGTTAAATAAAGGGCCTAAACTTCCTTCGCTTAATTAGCTTTAATGACGGCGGTCAATGTTCATTTTTATTTTTTGGCAAAGAAATTACGCATTTTATACCCATGAGTCGGTATTTTTTGAAAGACGATACGTTGTTACCCTCAGGGCCTCATTATCGTGAGTACGGGTTTAGCAATACCGAAAAACCTAGGTGGATCTACAACTTTTTCATGTAGTCTTGGATTAAATCTCTCCCTTTCATCTTTTTAATATTAGTTTTCTCATCACTAACTGACGGTTCTTTTTTGACCCTGATGCTATTAGAGTTCTAGAGTTAGATGTCTTTGTTTTATCCTCTTTTCTTCCTTTTTTTATAAGACGATGATGACCGAGAGGTTTTTTACCTTTAAACGACAAGAGAGAGGCTACACTTCATTTTGTGTTTCTTTTTTATGGCAGCTAATCCAATTTTTTTAATTATCAATCAAATAAATATGAACACAATCGAAAATTGATTAAAACCGGACTAGGCATTTGGGTTGTAGATCAGTGCAAAAACATACGGACATCATTTGAAGGACTTCAAAATGGATATATCTGCAAAAACTTGACGTCGTTTGTTTAATCCATCTTTATGTAAAAGCGTATTAGCGACCCCTGATCTACCCTTATCTTGAATGTATATAATTCTATTTCCTAAGATATGACGGTTTCAATAAATCCCTCTCCCTTTGTTCAGTATATCTACAGTTTAAAGTTCAGTTTCAATATTATACCGTTTCAACCGGAAGTCTGAGATCTCCAGCTGATTTGGGGTATCCTTTGTCTCATATCAGCAGTCCAAGTTTCAACCTCAAACAGGTAGCTTAACGGTACTTCTTCATCCGCATACAATTCCGCATTTTCAGTTTCTATATTTTATACGCATTTATACAATTCAATTATTTATGACTCAGAAACAATTGTCATGTTTAGTTAATAAGAAGAACTCAAGTGTTTTTTTTGTTTGTGTTTATGGTTTAAATTGTACTTAGTTTTGTGCGTTTAGAGCAGCTGTTCTCGCGTGTGCACACGGGCAGTCTTAACGCCAGGACATTACGAAGAAAGGAACGCCGCCTCTACAAGGTACTGTGACATTAGGTTTAACTAAACATGACAGCAAATTAATCAAAACCATTTTATTAGTTATTAAAAATTTCAAAATGTCAATTAACCTATTCATGCATTTTTCAATTCAGTCTTCTTCCCAATTTAAATTAAATTACTGAACCAGCCGCTTATACCACAGTTGTCAAACCAACCGCAATATCGAACATTTTGGTCCTCCGTGAGGTCGGATTCATAGAATTCCGCTTTGGATTTAGGTATGGTAATTGTTTTTTATGTTGGGAGAGTCAATTTTCTGCAACTTCCGCCATTTGCATTTTTCGTAGTACATTCAATCTACTGCGCAGTCCATCTCACGCATACACTTACAGCGCTATTAGCGAATCTATTCTGAACATTAGCAACGCGCGCATTCTTAGTGGCACATTTCTAAAGTTCTTGAAGACAGCTGTTAAACAATAATAAAAACAATAACAAACAACATAACCTCAATACATACCTACATTTTGAAAATACAATATGTTGTGATGGTTTTACTTATTGTTTTTATATTTTAATCTTTCTATTTCATTGTTAATTGATAATAAGCAACTATTATTATCAATTTCGATTATAATTCAAACAATTTTAACCCTACAGCACATACGTGGTAAAAAATCACGGCAGAACATACGTGGGGTTCTACTAGCACCCCATTCTATTTTAAGAGTTTCTCTTACGTATATGACTTGATATCACTTATTACTTTCGTATATGACTATAACTATTTATTTCTACTCTTTTAAAAATGTAATGGGTTAATAATAAAAATATATATATGTTTATAGAATAAGTACATTTAATAATTACTTTTACTAAGTTCAAAAGACATATCAAAAATTTCAAAAACTGTTTGAAAAAAAATATTTTAACATATAAGTCCTCTAAAAAAAGATGTATTCAATAAAAGTAATTCTAAAACTAATTAAAAAGTTTAAATAACTTTTTCAAAAACAATAAAGGTTTTGGTTTTAGCAAATATGAATCTTCTTCGCTTGAGGAGACTTGAGGATTTCTATTTTGTAAATAATCTTCACACTTCACAAATGTTTTTCATGTGATTTAGGCACATAAATTGTTCACAAACAGAACAAGAAAATTTTGTTTTCTTGTCTGACTTTCTTGGACATACCGTACATCGTCCAGGTTGCAGCACGAAGGTTGCAGCACGAGGTTGAACTGGTTCAAGTTTGGCCACTTTAGCTGCTTTCTTTCTTATTTCTTTTGGCAGTCTCTTCATAACTGCTCTCTCCCTGATTTGGGCCTCCATCAAAGAATTAGCTATATTTCGAAGGAATTTTAATCTATTGTATGTATTCTCTGCATTGTTAGCTTTGTATATGACAAATGAATTGATCCCAGCAATGTCTAGTACCCTAAAAAGACAACCATAGGCCACTTGGAATTTACGCCACTTGGTGGTATTATATTGACCAAGCATGTGCTCACGATTTTCTTCATCATTACCCATTGAAGCTGGTTGATCTGCATTGTCATCATTGTCCTACTGTTCCGTTTCACTATCATGCAGAGATTCATTATGATTTTCATCTTCCTCCCCTCCTGAAGAACCATCTATTTCATTATCACTGTCGTCTTCAATAGGTTCCATTAATAACCTATATATTTTCTGTTGTTGTTGGTTAAAACTGTAAACATCCATTGTCTTTGTATTAAATAAAAACACTATTTTCAAACACTAAACACTATTAACTCACTAAAAACAAACAAAAATACAAAAAACTTTACTATTAAAAAACTTACGTCAGAACATACGTGGGGTGTTCACAGCACCCCAGAGTACAAAATAAATAATTTCTACACGACATGACTCCTAGAAATGCTGAAATGCAACTGAACACAAAGAAGGTAATTGAGTGGAAAGGTACTGAGAAGCTCAGCTGTGCTGCCAACCTCTAAACGTAAATTTCCCTCATTTAAAACTACTGGGGTGCTGTGAACACCCCACGTATGTGCGTTAGGGTTAATATTTTTTCAACAAAAAATCCTAAGAACATAGTAAATATTTACATATCAAAATGCGTTTTTCAACTTTTGTAAGGCAATCTACTGGTACAAAGAATAGACTTCTTAAGATTTTATCACTTATACAAACAATTTGTGATCCTGGAACAGATGTTTTAAATTTAGGGCAAAAAAATAAACTCACTGCATTAAATGAAGAGGCACAAAAAAGATTAAATGCATTCGATAAATCATTTGATCAAGTCTCTGTTGAGGAAGATCTGGAGGGGTTTGATGAAACAGAAGCTTTTAAATTACAAGATGAAATATCAGACATAGCTGTAGAAATAAATTCTATTCTTAAATGTGTATTTTCCACAGTGGAAGATCCAATTAGTTCAAATAATACACAGACCACTGAAAGTAAACAAGTGAATGTTTCTGTCAACTTACCTAAATTAGATTTAAAACATTTTAATGGCTGTTTGAGTGAGTGGACAACCTTTTACTATATGTTTGACAATAGTATTCATCAACATCAATCTTTAACTCTTGTTGAGAAATTTTCATATTTAATTTCATGCTTATCTGGTGAACCTTTAAATCTAATTCATAATTTACCTATTACTCCTGAAAATTATAAAATTGCTTGGGATATATTATGCGAGAGATATCAGAATATTCGCAGATTGGTTAATTTTCACATATCAAAAATTATTGACATGCCTTCCATTAAGCATCATTCGTTACCTGAAATACGTCAATACGTAGACACATTTCATGAGAACTCACAAGCTTTAACCGTATTAGGTTATGACATTCAAAATGAAGTTACACTTATTGTAATTCTATTAAGGAAACTTGATGACGTCACTCGTCAATGCTTTGAAAGCTCACGCAAAACCGATCGTCGGTTACCCACAATTAAAGAATTAATCAACTTCTTAAATATTAAGTGTGCACATTTAGAAGATACTTTACCATTAGATCAAATAAACGAGCCATTTGTTAATTTTAAACCGTTTCTCAAAAAGGAAATTGCAACTACACCTATCAAAAATAAATCACCAATGAAAATAACAAAATCTGTGTTTCAGACTTCAACTTCCAAATCTGATTTGTGTCTAGTTTGTAAGAAAGATTCTCATAAATTATTTTCATGTCCTGATTTTAATAAATTGTCGCCTAATCAAAGATATGACAAAATTAAAGCATTACAATTGTGCATAAATTGTTTAGGTACACATTCCACAGTGAATTGTATGTCAAAATCATTATGTAAAACTTGTCAAAAGAAACATAATACTTTACTTCATTTTAACCGAAAAGTTGATGCAACTGGTGAAAATAATTCTAGCTGACATAAACGTCATATGAGCTCGGATAACAATTTGGGACGATTTCCGCTTCCTGTCCACAATGAAACTCTTAATGAATCAATATCAATTCTTTCGAATACCGGTTCTTTAAACAATTTTCGATCAACTTTATTATGCACAGCATTAGTTAATCTTGCAACTCATGTAAATAAACCGCAGACCTTTACTGCTTTATTGGATTCTGCAAGTCAATCAACAATTATCACAAAACAATGTGCAAATAAGATAGGATTACAATTAACTCCTTCTACTATTCTATTAAACGGTATTTCTGCAATGTCAACACCTATCCTTGGTACAGGTAAATTAAATATTTACACCCTCAACGGTCAACTCTTTAAAGAATCTCATGAAGTCATTGTTGTGGAGCAAATTCAAGCCAATTTACCGTTTTTTGCAAAGTTACCTGAACTTCAGCGTAAGTTGAATCAAATTTCTCTCGCTGATCCTAATTTCAATAATAGTCCGACAATTTCGATTATTATTGGAGCCGATTTGTTCGGTCTCACATTGCGTAACCACACCATACAGTTAGGTGATGGCTTACCAACAGCAATTGAAACCATCTTCGGTTATTGTCTAATAGGAACCATTCCTACAGCTTCATACCATTTAAACAACATTTCTCTGCTCACCACATCGGACATGAGCTTACACAACCTACTCCAGAAATTTTGGACACTTGAAGAGGTTCCAGTTTCGACGAAAACCTCTATTGAAGAACTCACTTGTGAAAATCACTACAACTCTACGGTTACGCGCAACGCTACCGGGAGATACATCGTGTCACTTCCTTTCGCACAAGATCCTCAATCACTAGGGGATTCCTTTAATACAGCTAAACGTCGTTTTTCATATTTGGAAAATAAGTTTGCTAATAAACCGGAATTGAAAGTTGCATATTCTGCTTTCATGTCAGACTATTTAAAGTCTAACCACATGTCACTATTACCTACTCAGGTTCCAGATACCGCACATTATTTTTTACCGCATCATGCAGTTATTAAAACTACTAGTAGCACTACGAAACTTCGAGTGGTGTTTGATGGTAGTTCCAAAACTACTTCTGGTTTATCAATAAATGACATTCAATTCACAGGTCCTAAATTACAAACAGAGATTTGTGAAGTCATTTTACAATTTCGCATACACAATGTCGTGTTTTCTACTGACATACAACAAATGTATCGCCAAATCATGGTTCATTCTGATGACCAAAACTTTCAATTGATATTATGGAGGGAAAATTCATTTGATCCTTTATCAACATACAAACTTAATACGGTCACTTATGGCCTGAAAAGTTCGCCATATTTGGCTATTCGCACACTGCGACAACTTGTTCAAGACGAAGGTCACAATTTTCCGTTGGCTGCTGAAGCTTTGCTTAATCACATTTACGTGGATGATATCATCACTGGAAGTAAGGACATTCCTTCCGCTCTAGAACTTCAACGTCAACTCATCGCACTTCTTTCAAAAGGACAGTTTCAGCTCCGCAAGTGGACGTCTAACTGCTCTGAACTTCTCGCTGATATCACTCAGGAACATCGGGAAGTACCACTTCATTTCCGCTCACCAGATCAACCGTTGTTCAATATACTCGGCTTGAAATGGACACCTTCGAACGACGTGTTCTCATTCACCATTCAGCTACCAATTTCGGATCATTCACCTACAAAACGATCTATTTTGTCCACAATCGCACAAATATATGATCCTTGTGGTTTTCTGTCGCCTACGACATTCTTTGCTAAGTGCCTCATGCAGCACCTTTGGACTCTTGGGATTAATTGGGATTCACCAGTTCCAGAGACCATCAACTCCGCTTGGAAAAAATTCGTTCAAGAATTGCCTCATTTGGAAGACATTTCTATTTCTCGTTGCATCAACCTTCATCAGTCAACGAGCATCCAGATCCATGGCTTCTGCGATGCCTCGGATAAAGGTTACTCAGCCGTCATTTACATTAGGACGACTACTTCAAACAACATTGTCAATACACAGCTACTTTTAGCCAAATCTAAGGTCGCTCCTCTCAAGCGCATATCACTTCCTAGATTAGAGCTTTGCGGTGCTCATTTGCTCGCCAAGTTAATGCACTATTGCATTCAATTTTTATCTACTCGGTGTTCTATTGACATCATCAAATGTTGGTGTTACTCCAAGGTCACATTAGCTTGGATCACTACTCCACCATATAAACTTAAGGTTTATATAGCTAATCGCGTCAGTCAAATTCAGGACTGGACTCCAACTGACTGTTGGTCACATGTTCCATCTGGCAACAATCCTGCTGATTGTTCCAGCCGTGGTCTATCTCCTTCCGCACTTCTTAACCATCAGATATGGTTTTCGGGGCCTTCTTGGCTAAAGCTTTCACACCATCAGTGGCCAAATTCACCTTTACAGGTGTTGGACACTGTCCCTGAACTCCGCTCAAATCCACTTCCAATTTATTTATCGTCGTCTCAAACTGAATGGAACATACTTTCCAAATTTTCTTCGTGGTCAAAAACTTTATACGTCATGTCATATGTTCTAAGATTTTGTCATAACGTCCGCACTGCATCAAGAGTGACCAGACCAGTAACTCTCACAGAAATTCAATTTGCAGAAATACAACTAATTAAACTTGTGCAAAATTCACATTTTTCAAAGGAAATTCAACTTTTAAAGACAAACTCTACATCTTGTTGTTCACGCTTAGCTTCATTGTCACCTTTTCTTGATCACAGCGACATAATGAGAGTGGGTGGAAGAATTACGTTTTCTTCATTGAGCTACACTTCTAAACATCCTGCCGTTTTACCAAAGAATCACCACATTACATTCTTAATCATTGACCATTATCATCGTTTGTTTCTTCATGCAGGACCACAACTGCTACAATCACTCATCTCTAAAAAATTTTGGATCCTTTCAGCAAGGAGTACCATTAGAAAACGGATACACAAATGTATTCGTTGTTTCAAACTTAAACCAACTTCTCGTCCGCCTTTGATGGGAGTCTTACCACGTGAACGAGTTACCTTTTCTCAACCATTCATTAATACTGGATGCGACTACTGCGGTCCATTCACTGTCAAAATTCATACTTTGCGTCGTGCTCAAGATGTCAAAGTCTACTTATGCATTTTTGTTTGTTTTGCTACTAAAGCAATTCATATTGAAGTCTCTACTGATCTTTCTACTCAAGCTTTCATTGACGTTCTCACACGTTTTGTGTCACGGCGTGGACTTTGTTCTAATTTGTATTCCGATTGCGGGACCAACTTTGTCGGAGCTTCAAACAACTTTAAGAAAATTATTCTAACCATGCTGAATGAACCTCATTCTAAGGAGACCATAGATAAATTTACCAAACTGAATGGAATTAAGTTTCATTTCCTGCCTCCAGCTGCTCCACATCAAGGTGGACTTTGGGAAGGTGCCGTCAAAAGTGTCAAAACACATCTTCTTAGAACAATAGGTATCGAAAAACTTTATCTCATGGACTTCGTTACTTTAGCTACGAAAATTGAAGGCATTCTCAATTCAAGACCTTTAACTCCTCTTTCAGCAGATCCTAACGAGTTAGACGTATTAACGCCTGCACATTTCCTCATCGGACGACCGATCACCGCGTTGCCAGAACTATCTTATGAACAGATTCCTTTAAATAGACTAAAACAGTGGCAACGTGTTCAACGCTTCTCACAGCAAATCTGGAAGCGGTGGCATCTTGAATATCTTCATACATTGCAACAACGTCTGAAATGGAATCGTAGTACACCAAATCTACAGCCTGGTGACTTAGTGCTCATTCAGGATTCAAATCTCAAACCTCTTTTTTGGCCTACTGGACGCATTCTGTCTTCATCTCCAGGAGAAGATGGAGTCGTACGTGTTGCCACTATAAAAACCAAGGATGGAGTTTTCACACGCCCTGCCGTGAAACTTTTCCCCTTACCTCTCAGTAATTAAACCCTTATTTGACACTAGAGAAACCTACCTTGTCTTCAACTCTATCATCATTCTCATTCGATGTCTTCTTTCTTAAGCTGGATCATCTTCCTTCATCATTCATCCGTTTCAGCGCTTATTCCCTTTAGTGCTGGCTCTTTCATTTCTTCGTCTCTATAAACCGGTTGGTTTATAGTCGGGGGTATGTTCAGTATATCTACAGTTTAAAGTTCAGTTTCAATATTATACCGTTTCAACCGGAAGTCTGAGATCTCCAGCTGATTTGGGGTATCCTTTGTCTCATATCAGCAGTCCAAGTTTCAACCTCAAACAGGTAGCTTAACGGTACTTCTTCATCCGCATACAATTCCGCATTTTCAGTTTCTATATTTTATACGCATTTATACAATTCAATTATTTATGACTCAGAAACAATTGTCATGTTTAGTTAATAAGAAGAACTCAAGTGTTTTTTTTTGTTTGTGTTTATGGTTTAAATTGTACTTAGTTTTGTGCGTTTAGAGCAGCTGTTCTCGCGTGTGCACACGGGCAGTCTTAACGCCAGGACATTACGAAGAAAGGAACGCCGCCTCTACAAGGTACTGTGACATTAGGTTTAACTAAACATGACAGCAAATTAATCAAAACCATTTTATTAGTTATTAAAAATTTCAAAATGTCAATTAACCTATTCATGCATTTTTCAATTCAGTCTTCTTCCCAATTTAAATTAAATTACTGAACCATCCGCTTATACCACAGTTGTCAAACCAACCGCAATATCGAACACCCTTCCTCGTTCCAAGTTAATTCTCAGAAGTGTTTACAACGACGAGCCTCGCGTGATATTACTGTTGGCAGCGCCATCTACTTCCGGCATCGAATTAGACGGCCAAATTGTCAAAACAACAATCCTACTTTGCTAAGTGGAGACGCCAAAATATTAACCTGGTGAATCGCCCGTGAATTACAACCTGAAATATAAACAGAGCCTCATTTTTAACTTGAAATTTTAAAAGTTGAAATCAGCTGTCGTCTCTGATTTCTGATGTTTAGTTATTTAAATGACATTTCACCAATGGTCCCCAAATATGATTTTTCAGATTTAAAAGGTAAGGCAGTCTCAAGGCCACACAATAGTGAGTTTGAGCAAGGTAATCCCGACGGCCTAACTGTAGACTTAGGTTAGGATCACGCTTAACTTTCCTATTGGATCGTTCTTGACCCTGGCGGAATTCGAGGACTAGGATTCTTTATTTTATGCTGTTTTTTAATAAGGCAATGACCCGAAATTCTTTCGTCTTTAAATCACAATGAAATAAAGATTGAAACATTTCCCCTTTAAATAAGAAAAGGTTTTCGCTTGTATGTAGGGTATGCTCCCCGACTCGTCTTATCTCCTACGCCTTCGTCCTCTGAATTCCTATTGAAGGAGGAGTAGGGGACTCTGGCATGCAAGTGGAAACAGTTTCCGATGGCCTAACAGGTTGTCCCTTGGAGCTGGTGCCAGGCTGGAATTGTTCCCAGGATTCGCCTCTAGCTCCAAGTTTAGCTTTAAGAATCTTCTTACGATCTGATTTGGTCCTTCTAATTATTCGTAATCATAGATTGGTAGCATCGTCAAGCTGTGACGCGAAGTGCGAGTTCCTGTCGCTGTCGGGGTTGGAATGGAAAGAGGCGACCACTCAGAACTCAGCTCCAGTTGAAGTCTCAGGCCCAGAGGTCATTGCTACTTCAGTTGTTTGCTTGGAGACCTCGGCTGATTGCTCTCCAGTATTGCTAGATATAGGTTTTTTTTTACTCTGAAAGGACTCCTGGTATCTCCGAGAGCTTTACCCGTTAACGAAAAAAAAATTACATCTGTAGCAAATCAGAAATTTCTCAACGAAAACAATATTTTCCCACTAAATAAATAAATATAATAGAAATATGTATATTTAAATTACAAGAATCTTCAATTAATTTTTTTTGTACTGGGTTATTACTAATATTACTAAATAATTGTTACCATTAAAGCAAAACTTGTTTACAAATAAATATGTAAATCACCACCCTACGCCCACAATGACGATCCTCGTATCCCCGCCTCCATTTCTTCCGTCATTGTGCAGACCCCTACTACAATTAATTCGGTATTTTATCATATTCGATGCTGTGACAAGGTTATAAAATGTGATCTTGTTAATATTCTGTCCTATAAGACGCATCTGTTATTCGGAGTTACTTTTGTAAGATTCCCTGTTGTAAAATGTCATTCCCTTGGGTACGCGTCCAACATAGCATCCCACTGACTGAGGCAACTGTATCAGAAAAAAAGGTTGAAACATAGTTCAAAGTTGTGTTTACAAAACAGTCCATTAAACTAATTATATGTAATCTTGATATAATTAATAACAACTTTGTATAATTGATATTGGATATAATTCTAGTCATTATACTTCCTTGTTGATTTTATAATTACCTCTTATTTGTTCGCTTTCCTTTTATCAACTGTGAATTTGTGAAATAGGACGGACGAGTTGTGGATGTTAAAACGTGCAGGATGTAGTCCACTGTTGAAAGAAAAGTTTAATCCGCAACTTTACATTAATAAAATGCCTTGTATTGTCTGTCTTCAGCCATAGAAGAAGGAATTAGAAAAAAAAGTCACAGCCCATGTTAAACAGCGTGATACAAAATATCCTTAGTTTGGTTACTGGACAACAGAAAGCGCTAGTAGCGTCGGTACTTGTGATACAGTAGTCAAGCCTTTTTGTCCTGATGCTACTAGCGCTTTCTGTAGTCCAGTAGCCAAACTAAGGATATTTTGTATCACGCTAGAGCCTATACCTGTGACTTTTTCTTATTCTAATTCCTTCTTCTATGCTTCAACCGTTCTTTAGGTTTCAAATGTATTTGGTTACAGTGTTTGTTCTTAGAGATTTCCTCTTTATTTTTGTATATATGTATCAATCTAAATTAGTGACAGGATAAACAGTTAATCATTTCTAAGTTTTCTAAATTTTCATTTCTAAATTTTTTTCAGGTGTATGAAGTTTTAACTACAAGTTACCAAAGCATATAGGTTGCTTGAATAATTATTTATTATATCAGTGATAATGTAAGAAACTATTGTGATATATAATGTTATTATATTTGTCCCTTGTTATTTTATTTGTCCCTTGTTATTATATTTGTCTCTTGTTATTATATTTGTCCCTTGTTATTATATTTTCTGTCCCCAATGAAGTTTATCTGAGGAGTTGTTACTGTATTTCTGTTGTGCTCCTTCATTTGTTATGATGTAGAAGCACTTGAAAAATAGTTTTTTGTTTTTATTTCCAAGGAGTATTAATGTTTTCTCTTTTTTTTTTTTCAGGTGTATGAAGTTTTACCTACATGTTACCAAAGCATATAGGTTGCTTGAATAATTATTTATTATATCAGTGATAATGTAAGAAACTATTGTGATATATAATGTTATTATATTTGTCCCTTGTTATTTTATTTGTCCCTTGTTATTATATTTGTCTCTTGTTATTATATTTGTCCCTTGTTATTATATTTTCTGTCCCCAATGAAGTTTATCTGAGGAGTTGTTACTGTATTTCTGTTGTGCTCCTTCTTTTGTTATTATGTAGAAGCACTTGAAAAATAGCTTTTGTGTTTTTATTTCCAAGGAGTATTAATGTTTTCTCTTTTTTTTCAGGTGTATGAAGTTTTACCTACATGTTACCAAAGCATATAGGTTGCTTGAATAATTATTTATTATATCAGTGATAATGTAAGAAACTATTGTGATATATAATGTTATTATATTTGTCCCTTGTTATTTTATTTGTCCCTTGTTATTATATTTGTCTCTTGTTATTATATTTGTCCCTTGTTATTATATTTTCTGTCCCCAATGAAGTTTATCTGAGGAGTTGTTACTGTATTTCTGTTGTGCTCCTTCTTTTGTTATTATGTAGAAGCACTTGAAAAATAGTTTTTTGTTTTTATTTCCAAGGAGTATTAATGTTTTCTCTTTTTTTTCAGGTGTATGAAGTATTACCTACATGTTACCAAAGCATATAGGTTGCTTGAATAATTATTCATTATATCAGTGATAATGTAAGAAACTATTGAGTTATATAATGTTATTATATTTGTCCCTTGTTATTATATTTTCTGTCCCCAATGAAGTTTATCTGAGGAGTTGTTACTGTATTTCTGTTGTGCTCCTTCATTTGTTATGATGTAGAATCACTTGAAAAATAGTTTTTATGTTTTATTTCCAAGGAGTATTAATGTTTTCTCTTTTTTTTCAGGTGTATGAATTTTTACCTACATGTTACCACAGCATATAGGTTGCTTGAATAAATATTGAATATATTAGTGAGAATGTAAAAAACTATTTTGCTTTATAATGTTATTATATTTGTCCCTTGTTATTTTATTTGTCCCTTGTTATTATATTTGTCTCTTGTTAATATATTGGTCCCTTGTTATTATATTTGTCTCACATTATTATATTTGTCCCTTGTCATTATATTTTCTGTCCCCAATGAAGTTTATCTGAGGGGTTGTTACTCTATTTCTGTTGTGCTCCTTCATGTTATGATGTAGAAAAACTTGAAAAATAGTTTTTATGTTTTATTTCCAATTAGTATTAATGTTTTCTCTTTTTTTTCAGGTGTATTAAGTTTTACCTAATTGTTACCAAAGCATATAGGTTGCTTGAATAAATATTTAATATATCTATAATAATGTAAGAAACTATTGTGATATATAATGAGATATTATATGGTCCCTTGTTATTATATTTGTTCCTTGTTTTATATTTTCTGTCCCCAATGAAGTTTATCTGAGGAGTTGTTACTGTATTTCTGTTGTGCTCCTTCATTTGTTATGATGTAGAAGCACTTGAAAAATAGTTTTTTTTTATTTCCAAGGAGTATTAATGTTTTCTCTCTTTTTTTTCAGATGTATGAAGTTTTACCTACATGTTACCAAAGCATATAGGTTGCTTGAATAATTATTTATTATATCAGTGATAATGTAAGAAACTATTGAGTTATATAATGTTATTATATTTGTCCCTTGTTTTATATTTTCTGCCCCCAATGAAGTTTATCTGAGGAGTTGTTACTGTATTTCTGTTGTGCTCCTTCATTTGTTATGATGTAGAAGCACTTGAAAAATAGTTTATATGTGTTTTTATTTCCAAGGAGTATTAATGTTTTCTCTATTTTTTATTTATTTTTTTTCAGTTGTATGAAGTTTTACCTACATGTTACCAAAGCATATAGGTTGCTTGAATAATTATTTATTATATCAGTGATAATGTAAGAAACTATTGTGTTATATAATGTTATTATATTTGTCCCTTGTTACTATATTTTCTGTCCCCAATGAAGTTTATCTGAGGGGTTGTTACTATATTTCTCTTGTGCTCCTTCATTTGTTATGATGTAGAAGCACTTCAAAAAAAGTTTTTACGTGTTTTTATTTCCAAGGAGTATTAATGTTTTCTCTTTTGTTTCAGGTATATGAAGTTTACCTACATGTTACCAAAGCATATAGGTTGCTGGAATAAATATTTAATATATCAATAATAATGTAAGAAACTATTGTGATATATAATGAGATATTATATGGTCCCTTGTTATTATATTTGTTCCTTGTTTTATATTTTATGTCCCCAATGAAGTTTATCTGAGGAGTTGTTACTGTATTTCTGTTGTGCTCCTTCATTTGTTATGATGTAGAATCACTTGAAAAATAGTTTTTATGTTTTATTTCCAAGGAGTATTAATGTTTTCTCTTTTTTTTCAGGTGTATGAATTTTTACCTACATGTTACCACAGCATATAGGTTGCTTGAATAAATATTGAATATATTAGTGAGAATGTAAAAAACTATTTGCTTTATAATGTTATTATATTTGTCCCTTGTTATTTTATTTGTCCCTTGTTATTATATTTGTCTCTTGTTAATATATTGGTCCCTTGTTATTATATTTGTCTCACATTATTATATTTGTCCCTTGTCATTATATTTTCTGTCCCCAATGAAGTTTATCTGAGGGGTTGTTACTCTATTTCTGTTGTGCTCCTTCATGTTATGATGTAGAAAAACTTGAAAAATAGTTTTTATGTTTTATTTCCAATTAGTATTAATGTTTTCTCTTTTTTTTCAGGTGTATTAAGTTTTACCTAATTGTTACCAAAGCATATAGGTTGCTTGAATAAATATTTAATATATCTATAATAATGTAAGAAACTATTGTGATATATAATGAGATATTATATGGTCCCTTGTTATTATATTTGTTCCTTGTTTTATATTTTCTGTCCCCAATGAAGTTTATCTGAGGAGTTGTTACTGTATTTCTGTTGTGCTCCTTCATTTGTTATGATGTAGAAGCACTTGAAAAATAGTTTTTTTTTATTTCCAAGGAGTATTAATGTTTTCTCTCTTTTTTTTCAGATGTATGAAGTTTTACCTACATGTTACCAAAGCATATAGGTTGCTTGAATAATTATTTATTATATCAGTGATAATGTAAGAAACTATTGAGTTATATAATGTTATTATATTTGTCCCTTGTTTTATATTTTCTGCCCCCAATGAAGTTTATCTGAGGAGTTGTTACTGTATTTCTGTTGTGCTCCTTCATTTGTTATGATGTAGAAGCACTTGAAAAATAGTTTATATGTGTTTTTATTTCCAAGGAGTATTAATGTTTTCTCTATTTTTTATTTATTTTTTTTCAGTTGTATGAAGTTTTACCTACATGTTACCAAAGCATATAGGTTGCTTGAATAATTATTTATTATATCAGTGATAATGTAAGAAACTATTGTGTTATATAATGTTATTATATTTGTCCCTTGTTACTATATTTTCTGTCCCCAATGAAGTTTATCTGAGGGGTTGTTACTATATTTCTCTTGTGCTCCTTCATTTGTTATGATGTAGAAGCACTTCAAAAAAAGTTTTTACGTGTTTTTATTTCCAAGGAGTATTAATGTTTTCTCTTTTGTTTCAGGTATATGAAGTTTACCTACATGTTACCAAAGCATATAGGTTGCTGGAATAAATATTTAATATATCAATAATAATGTAAGAAACTATTGTGATATATAATGAGATATTATATGGTCCCTTGTTATTATATTTGTTCCTTGTTTTATATTTTATGTCCCCAATGAAGTTTATCTGAGGAGTTGTTACTGTATTTCTGTTGTGCTCCTTCATTTGTTATGATGAAGAAGCACTTGAAAAATAGTTTTTTGTTTTTATTTCCAAGGAGTACTAATGTTTTCTCTTATTATTTTTTTTTTTCAGGTGTATGAAGTTTTACTTACATGTTACCAAAGCATATAGGTTGCTTGAATAATTATTTATTATATCAGTGATCATGTAAGAAACTATTGTGTTATATAATGTTATTATATTTGTCCCTTGTTACTATATTTTCTGTCCCCAATGAAGTTTATCTGAGGGGTTGTTACTATATTTCTCTTGTGCTCCTTCATTTGGTATGATGTAGAAGCACTTGAAAAATAGTTTATATGTGTTTTTATTTCCAAGGAGTATTAATGTTTTCTCTTTTTTTTCCTTTTTTTTTCAGGTGTATGAAGTTTTACCTACATGTTACCAAAGCATATAGGTTGCTTGAATAATTATTTATTATATCAGTGATAATGTAAGAAACTATTGAGTTATATAATGTTATTATATTTGTCCCTTGTTACTATATTTTCTGTCCCCAATGAAGTTTATCTGAGGGGTTGTTACTATATTTCTCTCATGCTCCTTCATTTGTTATGATGTAGAAGCACTTGAAAAATAGTTTTTATGTGTTTTTATTTCCAAGGAGTATTAATGTTTTCTCTTTTGTTTCAGGTATATGAAGTTTACCTACATGTTACCAAAGGATATAGGTTGCTTGAATAATTATTTATTATATCAGTGATAATGTAAGAAACTATTGTGTTATATAATGTTATTATATTTGTCCCTTGTTACTATATTTTCTGTCCCCAATGAAGTTTATCTGAGGGGTTGTTACTATATTTCTCTTGTGCTGCTTCATTTGTTATGATGTAGAAGCACTTGAAAAATAGTTTTTATGTGTTTTTGTTTTCAAGGAGTATTAATGTTTTCTCTATTTTTTTTCAGGTGTATGAAGTTTTACCTACATGTTACCAAAGCATATAGGTTGCTTGAATAAATATTTAATATATCAATAATAATGTAAGAAACTATTGTGATATATAATGAGATATTATATGGTCCCTTGTTATTATATTTGTCCCTTGTTTTATATTTTCTGTCTCCAATGAAGTTTATCTGAGGAGTTGTTACTGTATTTCTGTTGTGCTCCTACATTTGTTATGATGTAGAAGCACTTGAAAAATAGCTTTTGTGTTTTTATTTCCAAGGAGTATTAATGTTTTCTCTTTTTTTTTTCAGGTGTATGAAGTTTTACCTACATGTTACCAAAGCATATAGGTTGCTTGAATAAATATTTAATATATCAATAATAATGTAAGAAACTATTGTGATATATAATGAGATATTATATGGTCCCTTGTTATTATATTTGTCCCTTGTTTTATATTTTCTGTCTCCAATGAAGTTTATCTGAGGAGTTG
Organism: Aphrophora alni; assembly: GCA_963513935.1. Lineage (NCBI taxonomy): Eukaryota > Metazoa > Arthropoda > Insecta > Hemiptera > Aphrophoridae > Aphrophora > Aphrophora alni. The sequence goes on along the minus strand of OY740779.1, from coordinate 23,858,394 downwards.
TTACTGTATTTCTGTTGTGCTCCTACATTTGTTATGATGTAGAAGCACTTGAAAAATAGCTTTTGTGTTTTTATTTCCAAGGAGTATTAATGTTTTCTCTTTTTTTTCAGGTGTATGAAGTTTTACCGACATGTTACCAAAGCATATAAACATGCTTGAATAAATATTTAATATATCAATAATAATGTAAGAAACTATTGAGTTATATAATGTGATATTATATGGTCCTCTGTTATTATATTTGTCCCTTATTTTATATTTGTCCCTTGTTATTATATTTGTCCCTTGTTATTATATTTTCTTTCCCCAATGAAGTATATCTGAGAGTTTGTTACTCTATTTCTTTTGTGCTCCTTCATGTTATTATGTAGAAGCACTTGAAAAATAGCTTTTATGTTGTTTTTTCCAAGGAGTATTAATGTTTTCTCTTTTTTTTCAGGTGTATGAAGTTTACCTATATGTTACCAAAGCATATAGGTTGCTTGAATAAATATTTAGTATATCAATAATAATGTAAGAAAATTGTGATATATAATGAGATATTATAATGGTCCCTTGGTATTATATTTGTCCCTTGTTTTATATTTTCTGTCCCCAATGAAGTTTATCTGAGGGGTTGTTACTGTATTTCTCTTATGCTCCTCATTTGTTATGATGTAGAATCACTTGCAAAATAGCTTTTGTGTTTTTATTTCCAAGGAGTATTAATGTTTTCTCTTTTGTTTCAGGTGTATGAAGTTTTACCTACATGTTACCAAAGCATATAGGTTGCTTGAATAAATATTTAATATATCAATAATAATGTAAGAAACTATTGTGATATATAATGAGATATTATATGGTCCCTTGTTATTATATTTGTCCCTTGTTTTATATTTTCTGTCCCCAATGAAGTTTATCTGAGGAGTTGTTACTGTATTTCTGTTGTGCTCCTACATTTGTTATGATGTAGAAGCACTTGAAAAATAGTTTTTTGTTTTATTTCCAAGGAGTATTAATATTTTCTCTTTTTTTTTCAGTTGTATGAAGTTTTACCTACATGTTACCAAAGCATATAGGTTGCTTGAATAATTATTTATTATATCAGTGATATTGTAAGAAACTATTGTGTTATATAATGTTATTATATTTGTCCCTTGTTATTATATTTTCTGCCCCCAATGAAGTTTATCTGAGGGGTTGTTACTGTATTTCTCTTGTGCTCCTTCATTTGTTATGATGTAGAATCACTTGAAAAATAGTTTTTTGTTTTTATTTCTAAGGAATATTAATGTTTGATCTTTTTTTTTTTTCAGGTTATGAAGTTTTACCTACATGTTACCAAAGCATATAGGTTGCTTGAATAATTATTTATTATATCAGTGATAATGTAAGAAACTATTGTGTTATATAATGTTATTAAATTTGTCCCTTGTTATTATATTTTCTGCCCCCAGGTTGTTACTGTATTTCTCTTGTGCTCCTTCATTTGTTATGATGTAGAAGCACTTGAAAAATAGTTTTTTGTTTTTATTTCCAAGGAATATTAATGTTTTATCTTTTTTTTTTTTCAGGTGTATGAAGTTTTACCTACATGTTACCAAAGCATATAGGTTGCTTGAATAATTATTTATTATATCAGTGATAATGTAAGGAACTATTGGGTTATAATATAATGTTATTATATTTGTCCCTTGTTAATATATTTTCTGTCCCCAATGAAGTTTATCTGAGGGGTTGTTACTATATTTCTCTTGAGCTCCTTCATTTGTTATGATGTAGAAGCACTTGAAAAATAGTTTTTATGTGTTTTTATTTCCAAGAAGTATTAATGTTTTCTCTATTTTTTTTTTTTTTTCAGGTGTATGAAGTTTTACCTACATGTTACCAAAGCATATAGGTTGCTTGAATAATTATTTATTATATCAGTGATAATGTAAGAAACTATTGTGTTATATAATGTTATTATATTTGTCCCTTGTTATTATATTTTCTGTCCCCAATGAAGTTTATCTGAGGGGTTGTTACTATATTTCTCTTGTGCTCCTTCATTTGTTATGATGTAGAAGCACTTGAAAAATAGTTTTTATGTGTTTTTATTTCCAAGGAGTATTAATGTTTTCTCTATTTTTTTTTTTTTTTTTTTTCAGGTGTATGAAGTTTTACCTACATGTTACCAAAGCATATAGGTTGCTTGAATAATTATTTATTATATCAGTGATAATGTAAGAAACTATTGTGTTATATAATGTTATTATATTTGTCCCTTGTTATTATATTTTCTGTCCCCAATGAAGTTTATCTGAGGGGTTGTTACTATATTTCTGTTGTGCTCCTTCATTTGTTATGATGTAGAAGCACTTGAAAAATAGTTTTTATGTGTTTTTATTTCCAAGGAGTATTAATGTTTTCTCTATTTTTTATTTTTTTTTCCAGGTGTATGAAGTTTTACCTACATGTTACCAAAGCATATAGGTTGCTTGAATAATTATTTATTATATCAGTGATAATGTAAGAAACTATTGTGTTATATAATGTTATTATATTTGTCCCTTGTTATTATATTTTCTGTCCCCAATGAAGTTTATCTGAGGGGTTGTTACTATATTTCTCTTGAGCTCCTTCATTTGTTATGATGTAGAAGCACTTGAAAAATAGTTTTTATGTGTTTTTATTTCCAAGGAGTATTAATGTTTTCTCTATTTTTTATTTTTTTTTTCCAGGTGTATGAAGTTTTACCTACATGTTACCAAAGCATATAGGTTGCTTGAATAATTATTTATTATATCAGTGATAATGTAAGAAACTATTGTGTTATATAATGTTATTATATTTGTCCCTTGTTATTATATTTTCTGCCCCCAGGTTGTTACTGTATTTCTCTTATGCTCCTCATTTGTTATGATGTAGAAGCACTTCAAAAATAGTTTTTACGTGTTTTTATTTCCAAGGAGTATTAATGTTTTCTCTTTTGTTTCAGGTATATGAAGTTTACCTACATGTTACCAAAGCATATAGGTTGCTGGAATAAATATTTAATATATCAATAATAATGTAAGAAACTATTGTGATATATAATGAGATATTATATGGTCCCTTGTTATTATATTTGTCCTTTGTTTTATATTTTCTGCCCCCAATGAAGTTTATCTGAGGAGTTGTTACTGTATTTCTGTTGTGCTCCATCATTTGTTATGATGTAGAAGCACTTGAAAAATAGTTTTTTGTTTTTATTTCCAAGGAGTATTAATGTTTTCTCTTTTGTTTCAGGTATATGAAGTTTACCTACATGTTACCAAAGCATATAGGTTGCTGGAATAAATATTTAATATATCAATAATAATGTAAGAAACTATTGTGATATATAATGAGATATTATATGGTCCCTTGTTATTATATTTGTCCTTTGTTTTATATTTTCTGCCCCCAATGAAGTTTATCTGAGGAGTTGTTACTGTATTTCTGTTGTGCTCCATCATTTGTTATGATGTAGAAGCACTTGAAAAATAGTTTTTATGTGTTTTTATTTCCAAGAAGTATTAATGTTTTCTCTTATTATTATTTTTTTCAGGTGTATGAAGTTTTACTTACATGTTACCAAAGCATATAGGTTGCTTGAATAATTATTTATTATATCAGTGATCATGTAAGAAACTATTGTGTTATATAATGTTATTATATTTGTCCCTTGTTACTATATTTTCTGTCCCCAATGAAGTTTATCTGAGGGGTTGTTACTATATTTCTCTTGTGCTCCTTCATTTGGTATGATGTAGAAGCACTTGAAAAATAGTTTATATGTGTTTTTATTTCCAAGGAGTATTAATGTTTTCTCTTTTTTTTCCTTTTTTTTTCAGGTGTATGAAGTTTTACCTACATGTTACCAAAGCATATAGGTTGCTTGAATAATTATTTATTATATCAGTGATAATGTAAGAAACTATTGTGTTATATAATGTTATTAAATTTGTCCCTTGTTATTATATTTTCTGTCCCCAATGAAGTTTATCTGAGGGGTTGTTACTATATTTCTCTCATGCTCCTTCATTTGTTATGATGTAGAATCACTTGCAAAATAGCTTTTGTGTTTTTATTTCCAAGAAGTATTAATGTTTTCTCTTTTTTTTTCAGGTGTATTAAGTTTTACCTACATGTTACCAAATCATATAGGTTGCTTGAATAAATATTTAATATATCAATAATAATGTAAGAAACTATTGTGATATATAATGAGATATTATATGGTCCCTTGTTTTTATATTTGTCCTTTGTTTTATATTTTATGTCCCCAATGAAGTTTATCTGAGGAGTTGTTACTCTATTTCTGTTGTGCTCCATCATTTGTTATGATGTAGAAGCACTTGAAAAATAGTTTTTTGTTTTTATTTCCAAGGAGTATTAATGTTTTCTCTTTTTTTTTCAGGTGTATGAAGTTTTACCTACATGTTACCAAAGCATATAGGTTGCTTGAATAAATATTGAATATATCGGTGTGAATATATGAACTATTGTGTCATATAATGTTATTATATTTGTCCCTTGTTATTATATTTGTCCCTTGTTATTATATTTTCTGTCCCAAATGAAGATCATCTTAGGGGTTATTACTCTATTTCTCTTGTGCTCTCACATTTGTTATGATGTAGAATCACTTGAAAAATAGTTTTTTATGTGTTTTTATTTCCAAGGAGTATTAATAATTTCGTCTTTATTTTTTTCAGGTGTATAAAGTTTTACCTACATGTTACCAAAGCATATAGGTTGCTTGAATAATTATTAAATATATCAATAATAATGTAAGTATCTATTGTGTTATATAATGTTATTATATATGTCCCTTTTTTCCCTTTTTTTTGTCCCCAATGAAGTTTATCTGAGGGGTTGTTACTGTATTTCTCTTATGCTCCTTCATTTGTTATGTTGTTGATTTTAAAAATTGTTTTTATGTGTTTTTTTTTTGTAAAGAGTATATAGGTTGTTTGAATAAATATTGATTATATTAGTGACAATATAAGAAACTATTGTACTGTATTGTTATAAGGGCGAACATGACATCTATAAAACATTCAACTGTTAACATGTTTGTCTTTGTGGTGTTTTCTTCCAGTGTATAGTATGATTGTTATGTCATGTAGCAGGTTTACAAGATTTATTGATTGTATTTAAACCTCAGTACACAGGAAAGCGTCATACAGATGACTAATAACTCAACAAAGCGCAGCCTAGTGGGTGCTACAAGGGACTATTTCTACTACAAGGGTTTATAAATAAATTGTAAACAAGGCAGAGGCCGTACTCGCGTGCCAAACTGTGGTTTAATTTAAGGTTAAATTTCCCAGAAATACTTCAAACTTGGGCTTTAGATATAAGTCAAGGACTATTTTCAAATTTTGAAACATGTTTCCAAGAAAACAGAGTTGCCGAGTAGTTGTTACGAACCTTCCTCATGTAATGCAGTTCAATAAGTACTTTTACGTTTGTAATAGACACGTATAAATCCATAAAAAATATTCATAAAAACTAAAAGCTTCGAAAATATTGCACTTTCTCGGCCATGTAGGCTGTATAAAACTAAAATTAATATTCCCAAATTTACGTAAGTACTCTTGCAGACGTCTTTTTAGAAATGTATAACTGGTTTAATCCTTAATACTTTCAGCGCTACTCATATTTTAGTGTTGAATTTACCCTATACACAACCTCATTATTTTTACATATTATTATTATTATACAATCATAGTATCTCCAAAAAAAAATGTGTACATTGTTTGAATGGTTGTTGCTAGGAAACGAACATAGATAGAAATTGTAAAATCAAATCAGCTGATAGTTGAAAAAATCTGTTTGTCATTTCAGTTATTGATTCACTAATCCCATAGAATAAAACTCGAAGACATAATCTTACAAAAATAATTACGTTTACCTAATCAAACGCGTTTCAGTGACAAAGTCGCCATCCTCAGTGATACATGAGCTACAATAACTAAACTATAACGTAATTTTTGTCAGTTATCTTGTGTTCGAGTTTTATTCTATCATATATTATCTCACAAATCAAGCTCAATATTTATTTATGGCTGAAATTCAGTTGTCTTTTTTGCTAACGTAAGTGGGTAACAGTGTAATCAAAGGTGAATGAGAGGGGTCTAAACCTAGAATACTTCTGTTAGGCCCTCGGGGTTGGTAAGCCTGTACTCACTATAGTGAGTCCTTGAGAGTAAAGGAACATAAAATAAAGACCTCGAATATTCTAATAGCGTCTGGGTCGGAAGTGAACAAAAGTTGATCAAGAAAGGTGAAATAGAGAGAGACCAGGTGAAAAAATATGTAGTTCCAATTAGGCCCCTTGGTCTTTCAGCACTTAGGTTATTTTTAGCAACATTTATAACAAGTTTTTCGTGTGGAATTAGCAAAAAAATATCTTGTATGTTTTAATAAATAACCGAGCAAATCTCCTATACATTCTAGGAAATTAACGAAAAAAATCTCTTGTGTGTTCTAGTAAATTATTTATAAAAATTTCTTGTAGCCTACATTCTAGTAAATTATCTCTCAAATATTTTTTCTTGTTCTAATAAATTACCAAAAAAATATCTTAGGCTATATGTTTTAATAAATAACCGAGCAAATCTCCTATACATTCTAGTAAATTACCGAAAAAAATCTCTTGTGTGTAGATCCTACTAGTAAATTATTTACAAAAATTTCTTGTAGCCTACATTCTAGTAAATTATCTCTAAAATATTTTTTCTTTGTTCTAATAAATTACCAAAAAAATATCTTAGGCTATATGTTTTAATAAATAACCGAGCAAATCTCCTATACATTCTAGTAAATTACCGAAAAAAATCTCTTGTGTGTTCTAGTAAATTATTTACAAAAATTTCTTGTAGCCTACATTCTAGTAAATTATCTCTAAAATATTTTTTCTTGTTCTAATAAATTACCAAAAAAATATCTTAGGCTATATGTTTTAATAAATAACCGAGCAAATCTCCTATACATTCTAGTAAATTACCGAAAAAATCTCTTGTGTGTAGATCCTACTAGTAAATTATTTACAAAAATTTCTTGTAGCCTACATTCTAGTAAATTATCTCTAAAATATTTTTTCTTGTTCTAATAAATTACCAAAAAAATATCTTAGGCTATATGTTTTAATAAATAACCGAGCAAATCTCCTATACATTCTAGTAAATTACCGAAAAAAATCTCTTGTGTGTAGATCCTACTAGTAAATTATTTACAAAAATTTCTTGTAGCCTACATTCTAGTAAATTATCTCTAAAATATTTTTTCTTTGTTCTAATAAATTACCAAAAAAATATCTTAGGCTATATGTTTTAATAAATAACCGAGCAAATCTCCTATACATTCTAGTAAATTACCGAAAAAAATCTCTTGTGTGTTCTAGTAAATTATTTACAAAAATTTCTTGTAGCCTACATTCTAGTAAATTATCTCTGAAATATTTTTTCTTGTTCTAATAAATTACCAAAAAAATATCTTAGGCTATATGTTTTAATAAATAACCGAGCAAATCTCCTATACATTCTAGTAAATTACCGAAAAAAATCTCTTGTGTGTAGATCCTACTAGTAAATTATTTACAAAAATTTCTTGTAGCCTACATTCTAGTAAATTATCTCTAAAATATTTTTTCTTGTTCTAATAAATTACCAAAAAAATATCTTAGGCTATATGTTTTAATAAATAACCGAGCAAATCTCCTATACATTCTAGTAAATTACCGAAAAAAATCTCTTGTGTGTTCTAGTAAATTATTTACAAAAATTTCTTGTAGCCTACATTCTAGTAAATTATCTCTAAAATATTTTTTCTTGTTCTAATAAATTACCAAAAAAATATCTTAGGCTATATGTTTTAATAAATAACCGAGCAAATCTCCTATACATTCTAGTAAATTACCGAAAAAATCTCTTGTGTGTAGATCCTACTAGTAAATTATTTACAAAAATTTCTTGTAGCCTACATTCTAGTAAATTATCTCTAAAATATTTTTTCTTGTTCTAATAAATTACCAAAAAAATATCTTAGGCTATATGTTTTAATAAATAACCGAGCAAATCTCCTATACATTCTAGTAAATTACCGAAAAAAATCTCTTGTGTGTTCTAGTAAATTATTTACAAAAATTTCTTGTAGCCTACATTCTAGTAAATTATCTCTAAAATATTTTTTCTTTGTTCTAATAAATTACCAAAAAAATATCTTAGGCTATATGTTTTAATAAATAACCGAGCAAATCTCCTATACATTCTAGTAAATTACCGAAAAAAATCTCTTGTGTGTTCTAGTAAATTATTTACAAAAATTTCTTGTAGCCTACATTCTAGTAAATTATCTCTCAAATATTTTTTCTTGTTCTAATAAATTACCAAAAAAATATCTTAGGCTATATGTTTTAATAAATAACCGAGCAAATCTCCTATACATTCTAGTAAATTACCGAAAAAAATCTCTTGTGTGTAGATCCTACTAGTAAATTATTTACAAAAATTTCTTGTAGCCTACATTCTAGTAAATTATCTCTAAAATATTTTTTCTTTGTTCTAATAAATTACCAAAAAAATATCTTAGGCTATATGTTTTAATAAATAACCGAGCAAATCTCCTATACATTCTAGTAAATTACCGAAAAAAATCTCTTGTGTGTTCTAGTAAATTATTTACAAAAATTTCTTGTAGCCTACATTCTAGTAAATTATCTCTAAAATATTTTTTCTTGTTCTAATAAATTACCAAAAAAATATCTTAGGCTATATGTTTTAATAAATAACCGAGCAAATCTCCTATACATTCTAGTAAATTACCGAAAAAATCTCTTGTGTGTAGATCCTACTAGTAAATTATTTACAAAAATTTCTTGTAGCCTACATTCTAGTAAATTATCTCTAAAATATTTTTTCTTGTTCTAATAAATTACCAAAAAAATATCTTAGGCTATATGTTTTAATAAATAACCGAGCAAATCTCCTATACATTCTAGTAAATTACCGAAAAAAATCTCTTGTGTGTAGATCCTACTAGTAAATTATTTACAAAAATTTCTTGTAGCCTACATTCTAGTAAATTATCTCTCAAATATTTTTTCTTGTTCTAATAAATTACCAAAAAAATATCTTAGGCTATATGTTTTAATAAATAACCGAGCAAATCTCCTATACATTCTAGTAAATTACCGAAAAAAATCTCTTGTGTGTAGATCCTACTAGTAAATTATTTACAAAAATTTCTTGTAGCCTACATTCTAGTAAATTATCTCTAAAATATTTTTTCTTTGTTCTAATAAATTACCAAAAAAATATCTTAGGCTATATGTTTTAATAAATAACCGAGCAAATCTCCTATACATTCTAGTAAATTACCGAAAAAAATCTCTTGTGTGTTCTAGTAAATTATTTACAAAAATTTCTTGTAGCCTACATTCTAGTAAATTATCTCTAAAATATTTTTTCTTGTTCTAATAAATTACCAAAAAAATATCTTAGGCTATATGTTTTAATAAATAACCGAGCAAATCTCCTATACATTCTAGTAAATTACCGAAAAAAATCTCTTGTGTGTTCTAGTAAATTATTTACAAAAATTTCTTGTAGCCTACATTCTAGTAAATTATCTCTAAAATATTTTTTCTTTGTTCTAATAAATTACCAAAAAAATATCTTAGGCTATATGTTTTAATAAATAACCGATCAAATCTCCTATACATTCTAGTAAATTACCGAAAAAAATCTCTTGTGTGTTCTAGTAAATTATTTACAAAAATTTCTTGTAGCCTACATTCTAGTAAATTATCTCTCAAATATTTTTTCTTGTTCTAATAAATTACCAAAAAAATATCTTAGGCTATATGTTTTAATAAATAACCGAGCAAATCTCCTATACATTCTAGTAAATTACCGAAAAAAATCTCTTGTGTGTAGATCCTACTAGTAAATTATTTACAAAAATTTCTTGTAGCCTACATTCTAGTAAATTATCTCTAAAATATTTTTTCTTGTTCTAATAAATTACCAAAAAAATATCTTAGGCTATATGTTTTAATAAATAACCGAGCAAATCTCCTATACATTCTAGTAAATTACCGAAAAAAATCTCTTGTGTGTAGATCCTACTAGTAAATTATTTACAAAAATTTCTTGTAGCCTACATTCTAGTAAATTATCTCTAAAATATTTTTTCTTGTTCTAATAAATTACCAAAAAAATATCTTAGGCTATATGTTTTAATAAATAACCGAGCAAATCTCCTATACATTCTAGTAAATTACCGAAAAAATCTCTTGTGTGTAGATCCTACTAGTAAATTATTTACAAAAATTTCTTGTAGCCTACATTCTAGTAAATTATCTCTAAAATATTTTTTCTTGTTCTAATAAATTACCAAAAAAATATCTTAGGCTATATGTTTTAATAAATAACCGAGCAAATCTCCTATACATTCTAGTAAATTACCGAAAAAAATCTCTTGTGTGTTCTAGTAAATTATTTACAAAAATTTCTTGTAGCCTACATTCTAGTAAATTATCTCTAAAATATTTTTTCTTGTTCTAATAAATTACCAAAAAAATATCTTAGGCTATATGTTTTAATAAATAACCGAGCAAATCTCCTATACATTCTAGTAAATTACCGAAAAAATCTCTTGTGTGTAGATCCTACTAGTAAATTATTTACAAAAATTTCTTGTAGCCTACATTCTAGTAAATTATCTCCAAAATATTTTTTCTTTGTTCTAATAAATTACCAAAAAAATATCTTATATGTTCTATTAAATTATCCAAAAAAATACCTTATTTTTGTTCTAATAAATTACCAAATATTTCTTGTGTGTTCTAGTAAATTTTTTTTTTTTTTAATCTCTTGTATGTTCTTTGTAAATTACCGAAAAAAGACTAATATTAGGGTACTACAATGTTTTTGTGGCGTATAGCCTATTTTCCTTACTTTTTTTCTGTTCTTTGTTTCTAATGATCGGAATTTTCCTCTCCAGATATCCACAAAAAGGAAGAGCGTTCCTCTCTTTTTGTAGTTTTCCACGAGTAATATTTTCTGTGAAGATTTAAGTGTTTCTAAGTAAATAGTCCACTGACGTTGAAGGACGTGTCCAGGTTTACCAACCTTTTACACAATCAAATAAAAAAATGTTCTCAAACCTTATAAACCAACCCAACTACAATAAAATTAAAAACGGATTTTTAAAAATCGTCTCAAAAGATTTTGATCAAATTTCACTAAGATATGATAACACAACATTACGTTACCTATTGGTTGTTATCTTCCCAAAAAACATCCTTTCGGGATTTTATATTTTAAAAAAGCACACAAACTCATCTGACATTGAATACTGTATTGTGTTAATCTGTAATGCAAAGTTTCATTACTCAAACACCCCCCCTCCCCCATTCACCGCTGTACAACCCCACTACCCACCATTTTAAATACGGACATAAACCCCATATATCCTACAAAATTTAAATAATTTGATTCAGCGATGTTTATACTCGGGTGAAATGGATACTCGCATTACTCGGTTTTAAATGATTTCAATACTCGTATTATTATTTCGAAATCGAGTATCTGCGCAGAATGATTTTGCGCATCGGGTTCGAACTCAGCTTTACCAATCAGATCGTTTTAGATAAACCTACACTTTTGCGTTCTATCTGTTAGACTGATCCACCAAGTATTTATTTTTTTTAAACAATATATGATTGACACTTGTAATACGTAATTAAATGTTATCCTGTCTCGACACAAATTCAGTAATTTAACGTTAGTACAATTAATTATTACCAACATTAATAAATTTAGTTGTTATTTAAAATAAGTTAATTTACTATATTTTTTATCAAGATGGTAACCTATTAATATTTATTTAAATATAAATAATAACAATTTAATTTACTTTTTGTTAATGTGGAAATAAATGAATATTGTTATTTTTAATTGAACTTGTTACCGAATCTAAATCATTTTAACTCAAAATCGTAATGTTTAATTAATGTGTAGTGAAAAATCAGCTTAGAAACTAATATAACCCAAGTAGAAACACCGAGCATTTTGTTTCGAATTGACACAACACTAACGAAAATCGTTGTCCGAGGAAATAGACAATAGTAAAAACGACTCAAATCCAGATTGAGATGAAATAACACTTTTTCACGTTTAGTGTAACTATTCACCAATAAGTTAAATGGTGATTTTACCATAATGTAGCTATATAAGCTGTCGTATTGTAAGGAACTGAAATTAGACAATAGTAAAATGGTGATAATCACAACTCGGATCCAGATAGAGATGAAATAACAGTTTATTACGTTTAGTGCATCTATTCACCAATAAGCTAAATGGTGATTTTACAATAGCTATATTAGCTGTCGTATTAGAAGGAACTGAAACTAGACAATAGTAAAAATGGTGATAATCACAACTCAGATCCAGATAGAGATGAAATAACAGTTTATTACGTTTAGTGCATCTATTCACCAATTAGCTAGATGGTGATTTTACAATAACTGTTATTAGCTGTATTAGCTGTCGTATTGGAAGGAACTGAAATTAGACAACAATAAAAATGTGTAAATAGTGATTTTACAATCGCGGTATTAGAAATCACCGATCTTCGTACTATTTTTACGCATTGTGTCATAAGGCTAGGCTCTAGCAGCCGAGGAATGTCTGGGGGCAATATTTCCCTAACGTAAGCATTGCGGTCAGGGACCTAAATATATACTGTATCATGTGACCTTGAAGGATGACGTCAGCAAGGCAGCTCCAGGATATCCCAAGTCACGATTATATTTTTTCTAACGATAATCCAGGAAACAACATTTTTAAAGATGTGGCGACTTTGGTTTGCTTTTCTTAGGTGGTTATACTTGTACAAAATTTGATTAAAATCGTAGAACAGATTTTGAGAAAATGGTAATTTTATTTTTTTACCGATCACATAACTTTTTGTAAACCTGTAAAATTGTAATCCTGGAAGAAAAACGTAAATAAAAATAAATTAGTTGTAAGTTTCCAAACTGTATTCCAGTCTTTACAAAAAACATGGTAAATCCATAAACAGTATACACGAGTAATGAAAGCAAAATTATGTGTCATGTTATTATTATTTTTAATTTAACAAATTTTCAGTTAATTTTTTAACTTACCCCATAGGGTAAGTTTGGTAATTGCAAAAAAAAATCCAATCTCGATTGTTTGACAGATCTTCTTTGACCTCAATAAACCGAAACAAGTTGATTGTGCCAACGTGGTACTTACCCAGCCCTTCGTAGCTTGGAAGGTGTAAATCCAGCTGTAGACTTTTCATCTTTCACATCAGGTCTCTCTTGACTTACTCTCTTCTCACCATGATGACGGTAAGGAAAGGATCTTTATTGTAGGCTACACTTTTTTCTTTCATTTTTATGACGCTATGATGACCAAGAATTTTTTTGTCTTCAAGGGGAAAAAAAACTAAATATAACAGCCAAAAAAAACCTTGTAGGAAATGTTAAATCGTATTTCTTGTTGATGGTGTCTCGCTTCGCTTGTGTGGGCTGCATTGAGAACGGGCGTGCCAATCACTGTTACAAACGAAGATTTGACAAATTTATTGGAATATTTTAGCCTTGTATGTGTGAATGGAGGGCTCGGGCTTAAAGTCAATATGGAATTAAGATAATTTGTGTTACGCGATAGGTTCCGAGAAAAACAATAATTCCTAGTAAGAGAACGATAGTGTTATCAGAGGCCACGCGGTCCATAATCTTTGTTATTGCAAATTTATGATACTGGCTATAGTGTGTTTCACAAAAAGTTGGCAAGGTTTTATAATCGGTTGGGTTGTACTGGTAGTACATTATCTTGATTATAGGTGCCGTTTATTTTTATAGATATATTAATGTAATTATAAAATTACCTTATATTTTCCGCCTAATATCTCTTTTGTAATCTCAGATAAGCGGTTTCAGGGGTCTAGGACGCCATCATCATATCTAGACCCAAGTAAAATTCTCAAAAACACAATCGATAGAACTAGACTTAGGGCCAGACATATAGCGTAAAATATGTTTTTACTTATCATAATTTGAGTGAAAAAACAATACAACATCGAAAAACACTCACTTTGCAAAAACACACACACTTTAAAAAATATAATAACACAGACTTTACAAAAACACACACTTTACAAAAACAGACACACTTTACAAAAACAGACACACTTTACAAAAAACATACAGACTTAACAAAAACAGACACACTTTACAAAAAACATACAGACCAAAAACCGACACACTTTACAAAAAAACACACAGAGTTTAAAATAAAAAACACATACACTTCACATAAAAACACACACACTTTATAATAAACACAGACAATTTACAAAAAACACACAGACTTTACAAAAACAGACACACTTTACAAAAAACACACAGACTTTACAAAAACAGACACCCTTTACAAAAAACACAAGACTTTACAAAAACAGACACACTTTACAAAAAACACACACACTTTAAAACAAAAAATACATACACTTCACATAAAAAAAACACACTTCACAAAAACACACATACTTTATAAAATCGACCTCTTTCAGACCTTTCCTTGAGTTTGTTACATCTGAGTATAAACATTGTGTATTGTCTGATTATCGCATGGTTAGGGTTCGACATTATATTTTTGGCATTAACTTCGCTATTTCTCATCGTAGAAAGAGAGGGAAGATACTATTACGTTAAAAGTTATATAATGTACAAGATATGAACTAAAAACCGTTTAAAATCGCGCCATTTTGTCATTTTTAATTCGATACTCCTGAAAGTCTATATGTGCCACTATAGTAATTCTAAATCAAATTTCATGATTCTATCTTAATTTTTGTGACCGCTATCGTTTTTCTTTGTCGTACAAAGGCAACGGGGATGGATAAATGTGAAGGAGTCTCTACTCATTCTGCTCATATCAGTGTCTCAGCCGTAGCGAACCTCGTAGCTGTACACACGTGAAGGAGTCTCCATTGTCTCGGCTCTAAAGCTGTATAAATGTGAAGAAGAATCCACTTATTCTGCTCATATCAGTGTCTCGGCCGTAGCGAACCTCGTAGCTGTACACACATGAAGGAGTCTCCATTGTCTCGGCTCTAAAGCTGTATAAATGTGAAGGAGTCTCCATTGTCTCGGCTCTAAAGCTGTATAAATGTGAAGGAGTCTCCATTGTCTCGGCTCTAAAGCTGTATAAATGTGAAGGAGTCACCATTGTCTCGGCTCTAAAGCTGTATAAATGTGAAGGAGTCTCCACTCATTCTGCTCATATCAGTGTCTCGGCCTTAGCGAACCCCGTAGCTGTACACACGTGAAGGAGTCTCCATTGTCTCGGCTCTAAAGCTGTATAAATGTGAAGAAGTCTCCACTCATTCTGCTCATATCAGTGTCTCGGCCGTAGCGAACCTCGTAGCTGTACACACGTGAAGGAGTCTCCATTGTCTCGACTCTAAAGCTGTATAAATGTGAAGAAGTCTCCACTCATTCTGCTCATATCAGTGTCTCGGCCTTAGCGAACCTCGTAGCTGTACACACGTGAAGGAGTCTCCATTGTCTCGGCTCTAAAGCTGTATAAATGTGAAGAAGTCTCCACTCATTCTGCTCATATCAGTGTCTCGGCCGTAGCGAACCTCGTAGCTGTACACACGTGAAGGAGTCTCATTTGTCTCGGCTCTAAAGCTGTATAAATGTAAATAAGTCTCCACTCATTCTGCTCATATCAGTTTCTCGGCCGTAGCGAACCTCGTAGCTGTACACACGTGAAGGAGACTCCATTGTCTCGGTTCTAAAGCTGTATAAATGTGAATAAGTCTCCACTCATTCTGCTCATATCAGTGTCTCGGCCTTAGCGAACCTCGTAGCTGTACACACGTGAAGGAGTCTCCATTGTCTCGGCTCTAAAGCTGTATAAATGTGAATAAGTCTCTACTCATTCTGCTCATATCAGTGTCTCGGCCGTAGCGAACCTCGTAGCTGTACACACGTGAAGGAGTCTCCATTGTCTCGGCTCTAAAGCTGTATAAATGTGAATAAGTCTCCACTCATTCTGCTCATATCAGTGTCTCGGCCGTAGCGAACCCCGTAGCTGTACACACGTGAAGGAGTCTCCATTGTCTCGGCTCTAAAGCTGTATAAATGTGAATAAGTCTCCACTCATTCTGCTCATATCAGTGTCTCGGCCGTAGCGAACCTCGTAGCTGTACACACGTGAAGGAGTCTCCATTGTCTCGGCTCTAAAGCTGTATAAATGTGAATAAGTCTCCACTCATTCTGCTCATATCAGTGTCTCGGCCTTAGCGAACCTCGTAGCTGTACACACGTGAAGGAGTCTCCATTGTCTCGGCTCTAAAGCTGTATAAATGTGAATAAGTCTCTACTCATTCTGCTCATATCAGTGTCTCGGCCGTAGCGAACCTCGTAGCTGTACACACGTGAAGGAGTCTCCATTGTCTCGGCTCTAAAGCTGTATAAATGTGAAGAAGTCTCCACTCATTCTGCTCATATCAGTGTCTCGGCCTTAGCGAACCTCGTAGCTGTACACACGTGAAGGAGACTCCATTGTCTCGGCTCTAAAGCTGTATAAATGTGAATAAGTCTCCACTCATTCTGCTCATATCAGTGTCTCGGCCGTAGCGAACCTCGTAGCTGTACACACGTGAAGTAGTCTCCATTGTCTCGGCTCTAAAGCTGTATAAATGTGAAGTAGTCTCTACTCATTCTGCTCATATCAGTGTCTCGGCTGTAGCGAACCTCGTAGCTGTACACACGTGAAGTAGTCTCCATTGTCTCGGCTCTAAAGCTGTATAAATGTGAAGTAGTCTCCACTCATTCTGCTCATATCAGTGTCTCGGCCGTAGCGAACCTCGTAGCTTTACACACGTGAAGGAGTCTCCATTGTCTCGGCTCTAAAGCTGTATAAATGTGAAGAAGTCTCCACTCATTCTGCTCATATCAGTGTCTCGGCCGTAGCGAACCTCGTAGCTGTACACACGTGAAGGAGTCTCCATTGTCTCGGCTCTAAAGCTGTATAAATGTGAAGAAGTCTCCACTCATTCTGCTCATATCAGTGTCTCGGCCTTAGCGAACCTCGTAGCTGTACACACGTGAAGGAGTCTCCATTGTCTCGGCTCTAAAGCTGTATAAATGTGAAGAAGTCTCCACTCATTCTGCTCATATTAGTGTCTCGGCCTTAGCGAACCTCGTAGCTGTACACACGTGAAGTAGTCTCCATTGTCTCGGCTCTAAAGCTGTATAAATGTGAAGAAGTCTCCACTCATTCTGCTCATATCAGTGTCTCGGCCGTAGCGAACCTCGTAGCTGTACACACGTGAAGAAGTCTCCATTGTCTCGGCTCTAAAGCTGTATAAATGTGAAGGAGTCTCTACTCATTCTGCTCATATCAGTGTCTCGGCCGTAGCGAACCTCGTAGCTGTACACACGTGAAGTAGTCTCCATTGTCTCGGCTCTAAAGCTGTATAAATGTGAAGGAGTCTCCACTCATTCTGCTCATATCAGTGTCTCGGCCGTAGCGAACCTCGTAGCTGTACACACGTGAAGTAGTCTCCATTGTCTCGGCTCTAAAGCTGTATAAATGTGAAGTAGTCTCCACTCATTCTGCTCATATCAATGTCTCGGCCGTAGCGAACCTCGTAGCTGTACACACGTGAAGGAGTCTCCATTGTCTCGGCTCTAAAGCTGTATAAATGTGAAGAAGTCTCCACTCATTCTGCTCATATCAGTGTCTCGGCCGTAGCGAACCTCGTAGCTGTACACACGTGAAGGAGTCTCCATTGTCTCGGCTCTAAAGCTGTATAAATGTGAAGAAGTCTCCACTCATTCTGCTCATATCAGTGTCTCGGCCGTAGCGAACCTCGTAGCTGTACACACGTGAAGTAGTCTCCATTGTCTCGGCTCTAAAGCTGTATAAATGTGAAGTAGTCTCTACTCATTCTGCTCATATCAGTGTCTCGGCCTTAGCGAACCTCGTAGCTGTACACACGTGAAGTAGTCTCCATTGTCTCGGCTCTAAAGCTGTATAAATGTGAAGAAGTCTCCACTCATTCTGCTCATATCAGTGTCTCGGCCTTAGCGAACCTCGTAGCTGTACACACGTGAAGGAGTCTCCATTGTCTCGGCTCTAAAGCTGTATAAATGTGAAGAAGTCTCCACTCATTCTGCTCATATTAGTGTCTCGGCCTTAGCGAACCTCGTAGCTGTACACACGTGAAGGAGTCTCCATTGTCTCGGCTCTAAAGCTGTATAAATGTGAAGAAGTCTCCACTCATTCTGCTCATATCAGTGTCTCGGCCTTAGCGAACCTCGTAGCTGTACACACGTGAAGGAGTCTCCATTGTCTCGGCTCTAAAGCTGTATAAATGTGAATAAGTCTCCACTCATTCTGCTCATATCAGTTTCTCGGCCGTAGCGAACCTCGTAGCTGTACACACGTGAAGGAGTCTCCATTGTCTCGGCTCTAAAGCTGTATAAATGTGAAGAAGTCTCCACTCATTCTGCTCATATCAGTGTCTCGGCCGTAGCGAACCTCGTAGCTGTACACACGTGAAGGAGTCTCATTTGTCTCGGCTCTAAAGCTGTATAAATGTAAATAAGTCTCCACTCATTCTGCTCATATCAGTTTCTCGGCCGTAGCGAACCTCGTAGCTGTACACACGTGAAGGAGACTCCATTGTCTCGGTTCTAAAGCTGTATAAATGTGAATAAGTCTCCACTCATTCTGCTCATATCAGTGTCTCGGCCTTAGCGAACCTCGTAGCTGTACACACGTGAAGGAGTCTCCATTGTCTCGGCTCTAAAGCTGTATAAATGTGAATAAGTCTCTACTCATTCTGCTCATATCAGTGTCTCGGCCGTAGCGAACCTCGTAGCTGTACACACGTGAAGGAGTCTCCATTGTCTCGGCTCTAAAGCTGTATAAATGTGAATAAGTCTCCACTCATTCTGCTCATATCAGTGTCTCGGCCGTAGCGAACCCCGTAGCTGTACACACGTGAAGGAGTCTCCATTGTCTCGGCTCTAAAGCTGTATAAATGTGAATAAGTCTCCACTCATTCTGCTCATATCAGTGTCTCGGCCGTAGCGAACCTCGTAGCTGTACACACGTGAAGGAGTCTCCATTGTCTCGGCTCTAAAGCTGTATAAATGTGAATAAGTCTCCACTCATTCTGCTCATATCAGTGTCTCGGCCTTAGCGAACCTCGTAGCTGTACACACGTGAAGGAGTCTCCATTGTCTCGGCTCTAAAGCTGTATAAATGTGAATAAGTCTCTACTCATTCTGCTCATATCAGTGTCTCGGCCGTAGCGAACCTCGTAGCTGTACACACGTGAAGGAGTCTCCATTGTCTCGGCTCTAAAGCTGTATAAATGTGAAGAAGTCTCCACTCATTCTGCTCATATCAGTGTCTCGGCCTTAGCGAACCTCGTAGCTGTACACACGTGAAGGAGTCTCCATTGTCTCGGCTCGAAAGCTGTATAAATGTGAATAAGTCTCCACTCATTCTGCTCATATCAGTGTCTCGGCCGTAGCGAACCTCGTAGCTGTACACACGTGAAGTAGTCTCCATTGTCTCGGCTCTAAAGCTGTATAAATGTGAAGTAGTCTCTACTCATTCTGCTCATATCAGTGTCTCGGCCTTAGCGAACCTCGTAGCTGTACACACGTGAAGGAGTCTCCATTGTCTCGGCTCTAAAGCTGTATAAATGTGAAGAAGTCTCCACTCATTCTGCTCATATTAGTGTCTCGGCCTTAGCGAACCTCGTAGCTGTACACACGTGAAGTAGTCTCCATTGTCTCGGCTCTAAAGCTGTATAAATGTGAAGAAGTCTCCACTCATTCTGCTCATATCAGTGTCTCGGCCGTAGCGAACCTCGTAGCTGTACACACGTGAAGGAGTCTCCATTGTCTCGGCTCTAAAGCTGTATAAATGTGAAGAAGTCTCCACTCATTCTGCTCATATCAGTGTCTCGGCCGTAGCGAACCTCGTAGCTGTACACACGTGAAGAAGTCTCCATTGTCTCGGCTCTAGAGCTGTATAAATGTGAAGAAGTCTTCACTCATTCTGCTCATATCAGTGTCTCGGCTGTAGCGAACCTCGTAGCTGTACACACGTGAAGTAGTCTCCATTGTCTCGGCTCTAAAGCTGTATAAATGTGAAGGAGTCTCCACTCATTCTGCTCATATCAGTGTCTCGGCCGTAGCGAAACTCGTAGCTGTACACACGTGAAGTAGTCTCCATTGTCTCGGCTCTAAAGCTGTATAAATGTGAAGGAGTCTCCACTCATTCTGCTCATATCAGTGTCTCGGCCGTAGCGAACCTCGTAGCTGTACACACGTGAAGTAGTCTCCATTGTCTCGGCTCTAAAGCTGTATAAATGTGAAGGAGTCTCCACTCATTCTGCTCATATCAGTGTCTCGGCTGTAGCGAACCTCGTAGCTGTACACACGTGAAGTAGTCTCCATTGTCTCGGCTCTAAAGCTGTATAAATGTGAAGGAGTCTCCACTCATTCTGCTCATATCAGTGTCTCGGCCGTAGCGAACCTCGTAGCTGTACACACGTGAAGTAGTCTCCATTGTCTCGGCTCTAAAGCTGTATAAATGTGAAGTAGTCTCTACTCATTCTGCTCATATCAGTGTCTCGGCCGTAGCGAACCTCGTAGCTGTACACACGTGAAGTAGTCTCCATTGTCTCGGCTCTAAAGCTGTATAAATGTGAAGAAGTCTCCACTCATTCTGCTCATATCAGTGTCTCAGCCGTAGCGAACCTCGTAGCTGTACACACGTGAAGTAGTCTCCATTGTCTCGGCTCTAAAGCTGTATAAATGTGAAGTAGTCTCCACTCATTCTGCTCATATCAATGTCTCGGCCGTAGCGAACCTCGTAGCTGTACACACGTGAAGAAGTCTCCACTGTCTCGGCTCTAAAGCTGTATAAATGTGAAGTAGTCTCCACTCATTCTGCTCATATCAATGTCTCGGCCGTAGCGAACCTCGTAGCTGTACACACGTGAAGTAGTCTCCATTGTCTCGGCTCTAAAGCTGTATAAATGTGAAGAAGTCTCCACTCATTCTGCTCATATCAGTGTCTCAGCCGTAGCGAACCTCGTAGCTGTACACACGTGAAGTAGTCTCCATTGTCTCGGCTCTAAGGCTGTATAAATGTGAAGTAGTTTCCACTCATTCTGCTCATATCAATGTCTCGGCCGTAGCGAACCTCGTAGCTGTATACACGTGAAGAAGTCTCCACTGTCACGGCTCTAAAGCTGTATAAATGTGAAGTAGTCTCCACTCATTCTGCTCATATCAATGTCTCGGCCGTAGCGAACCTCGTAGCTGTACACACGTGAAGAAGTCTCCATTGTCTCGGCTCTAAAGCTGTATAAATGTGAAGGAGTCTCTACTCATTCTGCTCATATCAGTGTCTCAGCCGTAGCGAACTCGTAGCTGTACACACGTGAAGGAGTCTCCATTGTCTCGGCTCTAAAGCTGTATAAATGTGAAGGAGTCTCCACTCATTCTGCTCATATCAGTGTCTCGGCCTTAGCGAACCCCGTAGCTGTACACACGTGAAGGAGTCTCCATTGTCTCGGCTCTAAAGCTGTATAAATGTGAAGAAGTCTCCACTCATTCTGCTCATATCAGTGTCTCGGCCGTAGCGAACCTCGTAGCTGTACACACGTGAAGGAGTCTCCATTGTCTCGGCTCTAAAGCTGTATAAATGTGAAGAAGTCTCCACTCATTCTGCTCATATCAGTGTCTCGGCCTTAGCGAACCTCGTAGCTGTACACACGTGAAGGAGTCTCCATTGTCTCGGCTCTAAAGCTGTATAAATGTGAAGAAGTCTCCACTCATTCTGCTCATATTAGTGTCTCGGCCTTAGCGAACCTCGTAGCTGTACACACGTGAAGGAGTCTCCATTGTCTCGGCTCTAAAGCTGTATAAATGTGAAGAAGTCTCCACTCATTCTGCTCATATCAGTGTCTCGGCCTTAGCGAACCTCGTAGCTGTACACACGTGAAGGAGTCTCCATTGTCTCGGCTCTAAAGCTGTATAAATGTGAATAAGTCTCCACTCATTCTGCTCATATCAGTGTCTCGGCCGTAGCGAACCTCGTAGCTGTACACACGTGAAGGAGTCTCCATTGTCTCGGCTCTAAAGCTGTATAAATGTTAATAAGTCTCCACTCATTCTGCTCATATCAGTTTCTCGGCCGTAGCGAACCTCGTAGCTGTACACACGTGAAGGAGTCTCCATTGTCTCGGCTCTAAAGCTGTATAAATGTGAAGAAGTCTCCACTCATTCTGCTCATATCAGTGTCTCGGCCGTAGCGAACCTCGTAGCTGTACACACGTGAAGGAGTCTCATTTGTCTCGGCTCTAAAGCTGTATAAATGTGAATGAGTCTCCACTCATTCTGCTCATATCAGTTTCTCGGCCGTAGCGAACCTCGTAGCTGTACACACGTGAAGGAGTCTCCATTGTCTCGGCTCTAAAGCTGTATAAATGTGAATAAGTCTCCACTCATTCTGCTCATATCAGTGTCTCGGCCTTAGCGAACCTCGTAGCTGTACACACGTGAAGGAGTCTCCATTGTCTCGGCTCTAAAGCTGTATAAATGTGAATAAGTCTCTACTCATTCTGCTCATATCAGTGTCTCGGCCGTAGCGAACCTCGTAGCTGTACACACGTGAAGGAGTCTCCATTGTCTCGGCTCTAAAGCTGTATAAATGTGAATAAGTCTCTACTCATTCTGCTCATATCAGTGTCTCGGCCTTAGCGAACCCCGTAGCTGTACACACGTGAAGGAGTCTCCATTGTCTCGGCTCTAAAGCTGTATAAATGTGAAGAAGTCTCTACTCATTCTGCTCATATCAGTGTCTCGGCCGTAGCGAACCTCGTAGCTGTACACACGTGAAGGAGTCTCCATTGTCTCGGCTCTAAAGCTGTATAAATGTGAAGAAGTCTCTACTCATTCTGCTCATATCAGTGTCTCGGCCTTAGCGAACCCCGTAGCTGTACACACGTGAAGGAGTCTCCATTGTCTCGGCTCTAAAGCTGTATAAATGTGAATAAGTCTCTACTCATTCTGCTCATATCAGTGTCTCGGCCGTAGCGAACCTCGTAGCTGTACACACGTGAAGGAGTCTCCATTGTCTCGGCTCTAAAGCTGTATAAATGTGAAGAAGTCTCCACTCATTCTGCTCATATCAGTGTCTCGGCCGTAGCGAACCTCGTAGCTGTACACACGTGAAGTAGTCTCCATTGTCTCGGCTCTAAAGCTGTATAAATGTGAAGTAGTCTCCACTCATTCTGCTCATATCAATGTCTCGGCCGTAGCGAACCTCGTAGCTGTACACACGTGAAGAAGTCTCCACTGTCTCGGCTCTAAAGCTGTATAAATGTGAAGTAGTCTCCACTCATTCTGCTCATATCAATGTCTCGGCCGTAGCGAACCTCGTAGCTGTACACACGTGAAGAAGTCTCCACTGTCTCGGCTCTAAAGCTGTATAAATGTGAAGTAGTCTCCACTCATTCTGCTCATATCAATGTCTCGGCCGTAGCGAACCTCGTAGCTGTACACACGTGAAGTAGTCTCCATTGTCTCGGCTCTAAAGCTGTATAAATGTGAAGGAGTCTCCACTCATTCTGCTCATATCAGTGTCTCGGCCGTAGCGAACCTCGTAGCTGTACACACGTAAGTAGTCTCCATTGTCTCGGCTCTAAAGCTGTATAAATGTGAAGTAGTCTCTACTCATTCTGCTCATATCAGTGTCTCGGCCGTAGCGAACCTCGTAGCTGTACACACGTGAAGTAGTCTCCATTGTCTCGGCTCTAAAGCTGTATAAATGTGAAGAAGTCTCCACTCATTCTGCTCATATCAGTGTCTCAGCCGTAGCGAACCTCGTAGCTGTACACACGTGAAGAAGTCTCCATTGTCTCGGCTCTAAAGCTGTATAAATGTGAAGTAGTCTCCACTCATTCTGCTCATATCAATGTCTCGGCCGTAGCGAACCTCGTAGCTGTACACACGTGAAGAAGTCTCCACTGTCACGGCTCTAAAGCTGTATAAATGTGAAGTAGTCTCCACTCATTCTGCTCATATCAATGTCTCGGCCGTAGCGAACCTCGTAGCTGTACACACGTGAAGAAGTCTCCATTGTCTCGGCTCTAAAGCTGTATAAATGTGAAGGAGTCTCCACTCATTCTGCTCATATCAATGTCTCAGCCGTAGCGAACCTCGTAGCTGTACACACGTGAAGAAGTCTCCATTGTCTCGGCTCTAAAGCTGTATAAATGTGAAGAAGTCTCCACTCATTCTGCTCATTTCAGTGTCACGGCCGTAGCGAACCTCGTAGCTGTACACACGTGAAGAAGTCTCCATTGTCTCGGCTCTAAAGCTGTATAAATGTGAAGAAGTCTCCACTCATTCTGCTCATATCAGTGTCACGGCCGTAGCGAACCTCGTAGCTGTACACACGTGAAGATGTCTCCATTGTCTCGGCTCTAAAGCTGTATAAATGTGAAGAAGTCTCCACTCATTCTGCTCATATCAGTGTCTCGGCCGTAGCGAACCTCGTAGCTGTACACACGTGAAGAAGTCTCCATTGTCTCGGCTCTAAAGCTGTATAAATGTGAAGAAGTCTCCACTCATTCTGCTCATATCAGTGTCACGGCCGTAGCGAACCTCGTAGCTGTACACACGTGAAGAAGTCTCCATTGTCTCGGCTCTAAAGCTGTATAAATGTGAAGAAGTCTCCACTCATTCTGCTCATATCAATGTCTCGGCCGTAGCGAACCTCGTAGCTGTACACACGTGAAGAAGTCTCCACTGTCTCGGCTCTAAAGCTGTATAAATGTGAAGTAGTCTCCACTCATTCTGCTCATATCAATGTCTCGGCCGTAGCGAACCTCGTAGCTGTACACACGTGAAGGAGTCTCCATTGTCTCGGCTCTAAAGCTGTATAAATGTGAAGAAGTCTCCACTCATTCTGCTCATATCAGTGTCTCGGCCGTAGCGAACCTCGTAGCTGTACACACGTGAAGAAGTCTCCATTGTCTCGGCTCTAAAGCTGTATAAATGTGAAGAAGTCTCCACTCATTCTGCTCATATCAGTGTCTCGGCTGTAGCGAACCTCGTAGCTGTACACACGTGAAATAGTCTCCATTGTCTCGGCTCTAAAGCTTAATAAATGTGAAGGAGTCTCCACTCATTCTGCTCATATCAGTGTCTCGGCCGTAGCGAACCTCGTAGCTGTACACACGTGAAGTAGTCTCCATTGTCTCGGCTCTAAAGCTGTATAATTGTGAAGGAGTCTCCACTCATTCTGCTCATATCAGTGTCTCGGCCGTAGCGAACCTCGTAGCTGTACACACGTGAAGTAGTCTCCATTGTCTCGGCTCTAAAGCTGTATAAATGTGAAGGAGTCTCCACTCATTCTGCTCATATCAGTGTCTCGGCCGTAGCGAACCTCGTAGCTGTACACACGTGAAGTAGTCTCCATTGTCTCGGCTCTAAAGCTGTATAAATGTGAAGAAGTCTCCACTCATTCTGCTCATATCAGTGTCTCGGCCGTAGCGAACCTCGTAGCTGTACACACGTGAAGTAGTCTCCATTTTCTCGGCTCTAAAGCTGTATAAATGTGAAGGAGTCTCCACTCATTCTGCTCATATCAGTGTCTCGGCCGTAGCGAACCTCGTAGCTGTACACACGTGAAGATGTCTCCATTGTCTCGGCTCTAAAGCTGTATAAATGTGAAGAAGTCTCCACTCATTCTGCTCATATCAGTGTCTCGGCCGTAGCGAACCTCGTAGCTGTACACACGTGAAGAAGTCTCCATTGTCTCGGCTCTAAAGCTGTATAAATGTGAAGAAGTCTCCACTCATTCTGCTCATATCAGTGTCACGGCCGTAGCGAACCTCGTAGCTGTACACACGTGAAGAAGTCTCCATTGTCTCGGCTCTAAAGCTGTATAAATGTGAAGAAGTCTCCACTCATTCTGCTCATATCAATGTCTCGGCCGTAGCGAACCTCGTAGCTGTACACACGTGAAGAAGTCTCCACTGTCTCGGCTCTAAAGCTGTATAAATGTGAAGTAGTCTCCACTCATTCTGCTCATATCAATGTCTCGGCCGTAGCGAACCTCGTAGCTGTACACACGTGAAGGAGTCTCCATTGTCTCGGCTCTAAAGCTGTATAAATGTGAAGAAGTCTCCACTCATTCTGCTCATATCAGTGTCTCGGCCGTAGCGAACCTCGTAGCTGTACACACGTGAAGAAGTCTCCATTGTCTCGGCTCTAAAGCTGTATAAATGTGAAGAAGTCTCCACTCATTCTGCTCATATCAGTGTCTCGGCTGTAGCGAACCTCGTAGCTGTACACACGTG
Source organism: Aphrophora alni (assembly GCA_963513935.1). Classification (NCBI taxonomy): domain Eukaryota; kingdom Metazoa; phylum Arthropoda; class Insecta; order Hemiptera; family Aphrophoridae; genus Aphrophora; species Aphrophora alni. The sequence goes on along the minus strand of OY740779.1, from coordinate 23,831,952 downwards.
AAATAGTCTCCATTGTCTCGGCTCTAAAGCTGTATAAATGTGAAGGAGTCTCCACTCATTCTGCTCATATCAGTGTCTCGGCCGTAGCGAACCTCGTAGCTGTACACACGTGAAGTAGTCTCCATTGTCTCGGCTCTAAAGCTGTATAATTGTGAAGGAGTCTCCACTCATTCTGCTCATATCAGTGTCTCGGCCGTAGCGAACCTCGTAGCTGTACACACGTGAAGTAGTCTCCATTGTCTCGGCTCTAAAGCTGTATAAATGTGAAGGAGTCTCCACTCATTCTGCTCATATCAGTGTCTCGGCCGTAGCGAACCTCGTAGCTGTACACACGTGAAGTAGTCTCCATTGTCTCGGCTCTAAAGCTGTATAAATGTGAAGAAGTCTCCACTCATTCTGCTCTTATCAGTGTCTCGGCCGTAGCGAACCTCGTAGCTGTACACACGTGAAGTAGTCTCCATTTTCTCGGCTCTAAAGCTGTATAAATGTGAAGGAGTCTCCACTCATTCTGCTCATATCAGTGTCTCGGCCGTAGCGAACCTCGTAGCTGTACACACGTGAAGGAGTCTCCATTGTCTCGGCTCTAAAGCTGTATAAATGTGAAGGAGTCTCCACTCATTCTGCTCATATCAGTGTCTCGGCCGTAGCGAACCTCGTAGCTGTACACACGTGAAGAAGTCTCCATTGTCTCGGCTCTAAAGCTGTATAAATGTGAAGAAGTCTCCACTCATTCTGCTCATATCAGTGTCTCGGCCGTAGCGAACCTCGTAGCTGTACACACGTGAAGGAGTCTCCATTGTCTCGGCTCTAAAGCTGTATAAATGTGAAGAAGTCTCTAATCATTCTGCTCATATCAGTGTCTCGGCCGTAGCGAACCTCGTAGCTGTACACACGTGAAGAAGTCTCCATTGTCTCGGCTCTAAAGCTGTATAAATGTGAAGGAGTCTCCACTCATTCTGCTCATATCAGTGTCTCGGCCGTAGCGAACCTCGTAGCTGTACACACGTGAAGAAGTCTCCATTGTCTCGGCTCTAAAGCTGTATAAATGTGAAGAAGTCTCCACTCATTCTGCTCATATCAGTGTCACGGCCGTAGCGAACCTCGTAGCTGTACACACGTGAAGAAGTCTCCATTGTCTCGGCTCTAAAGCTGTATAAATGTGAAGAAGTCTCCACTCATTCTGCTCATATCAGTGTCACGGCCGTAGCGAACCTCGTAGCTGTACACACGTGAAGAAGTCTCCATTGTCTCGGCTCTAAAGCTGTATAAATGTGAAGAAGTCTCCACTCATTCTGCTCATATCAGTGTCACGGCCGTAGCGAACCTCGTAGCTGTACACACGTGAAGAAGTCTCCATTGTCTCGGCTCTAAAGCTGTATAAATGTGAAGAAGTCTCCACTCATTCTGCTCATATCAGTGTCACGGCCGTAGCGAACCTCGTAGCTGTACACACGTGAAGATGTCTCCATTGTCTCGGCTCTAAAGCTGTATAAATGTGAAGAAGTCTCCACTCATTCTGCTCATATCAGTGTCTCGGCCGTAGCGAACCTCGTAGCTGTACACACGTGAAGAAGTCTCCACTGTCACGGCTCTAAAGCTGTATAAATGTGAAGTAGTCTCCACTCATTCTGCTCATATCAATGTCTCGGCCGTAGCGAACCTCGTAGCTGTACACACGTGAAGAAGTCTCCATTGTCTCGGCTCTAAAGCTGTATAAATGTGAAGGAGTCTCCACTCATTCTGCTCATATCAATGTCTCAGCCGTAGCGAACCTCGTAGCTGTACACACGTGAAGAAGTCTCCATTGTCTCGGCTCTAAAGCTGTATAAATGTGAAGAAGTCTCCACTCATTCTGCTCATATCAGTGTCACGGCCGTAGCGAACCTCGTAGCTGTACACACGTGAAGAAGTCTCCATTGTCTCGGCTCTAAAGCTGTATAAATGTGAAGAAGTCTCCACTCATTCTGCTCATATCAGTGTCACGGCCGTAGCGAACCTCGTAGCTGTACACACGTGAAGATGTCTCCATTGTCTCGGCTCTAAAGCTGTATAAATGTGAAGAAGTCTCCACTCATTCTGCTCATATCAGTGTCTCGGCCGTAGCGAACCTCGTAGCTGTACACACGTGAAGAAGTCTCCATTGTCTCGGCTCTAAAGCTGTATAAATGTGAAGAAGTCTCCACTCATTCTGCTCATATCAGTGTCACGGCCGTAGCGAACCTCGTAGCTGTACACACGTGAAGAAGTCTCCATTGTCTCGGCTCTAAAGCTGTATAAATGTGAAGAAGTCTCCACTCATTCTGCTCATATCAATGTCTCGGCCGTAGCGAACCTCGTAGCTGTACACACGTGAAGAAGTCTCCACTGTCTCGGCTCTAAAGCTGTATAAATGTGAAGTAGTCTCCACTCATTCTGCTCATATCAATGTCTCGGCCGTAGCGAACCTCGTAGCTGTACACACGTGAAGGAGTCTCCATTGTCTCGGCTCTAAAGCTGTATAAATGTGAAGAAGTCTCCACTCATTCTGCTCATATCAGTGTCTCGGCCGTAGCGAACCTCGTAGCTGTACACACGTGAAGAAGTCTCCATTGTCTCGGCTCTAAAGCTGTATAAATGTGAAGAAGTCTCCACTCATTCTTCTCATATCAGTGTCTCGGCTGTAGCGAACCTCGTAGCTGTACACACGTGAAATAGTCTCCATTGTCTCGGCTCTAAAGCTGTATAAATGTGAAGGAGTCTCCACTCATTCTGCTCATATCAGTGTCTCGGCCGTAGCGAACCTCGTAGCTGTACACACGTGAAGTAGTCTCCATTGTCTCGGCTCTAAAGCTGTATAATTGTGAAGGAGTCTCCACTCATTCTGCTCATATCAGTGTCTCGGCCGTAGCGAACCTCGTAGCTGTACACACGTGAAGTAGTCTCCATTGTCTCGGCTCTAAAGCTGTATAAATGTGAAGAAGTCTCCACTCATTCTGCTCATATCAGTGTCTCGGCCGTAGCGAACCTCGTAGCTGTACACACGTGAAGAAGTCTCCATTGTCTCGGCTCTAAAGCTGTATAAATGTGAAGAAGTCTCCACTCATTCTGCTCATATCAGTGTCACGGCCGTAGCGAACCTCGTAGCTGTACACACGTGAAGAAGTCTCCATTGTCTCGGCTCTAAAGCTGTATAAATGTGAAGAAGTCTCCACTCATTCTGCTCATATCAATGTCTCGGCCGTAGCGAACCTCGTAGCTGTACACACGTGAAGAAGTCTCCACTGTCTCGGCTCTAAAGCTGTATAAATGTGAAGTAGTCTCCACTCATTCTGCTCATATCAATGTCTCGGCCGTAGCGAACCTCGTAGCTGTACACACGTGAAGGAGTCTCCATTGTCTCGGCTCTAAAGCTGTATAAATGTGAAGAAGTCTCCACTCATTCTGCTCATATCAGTGTCTCGGCCGTAGCGAACCTCGTAGCTGTACACACGTGAAGAAGTCTCCATTGTCTCGGCTCTAAAGCTGTATAAATGTGAAGAAGTCTCCATTCATTCTGCTCATATCAGTGTCTCGGCTGTAGCGAACCTCGTAGCTGTACACACGTGAAATAGTCTCCATTGTCTCGGCTCTAAAGCTGTATAAATGTGAAGGAGTCTCCACTCATTCTGCTCATATCAGTGTCTCGGCCGTAGCGAACCTCGTAGCTGTACACACGTGAAGTAGTCTCCATTGTCTCGGCTCTAAAGCTGTATAATTGTGAAGGAGTCTCCACTCATTCTGCTCATATCAGTGTCTCGGCCGTAGCGAACCTCGTAGCTGTACACACGTGAAGGTAGTCTCCATTGTCTCGGCTCTAAAGCTGTATAAATGTGAAGGAGTCTCCACTCATTCTGCTCATATCAGTGTCTCGGCCGTAGCGAACCTCGTAGCTGTACACACGTGAAGTAGTCTCCATTGTCTCGGCTCTAAAGCTGTATAAATGTGAAGAAGTCTCCACTCATTCTGCTCATATCAGTGTCTCGGCCGTAGCGAACCTCGTAGCTGTACACACGTGAAGTAGTCTCCATTTTCTCGGCTCTAAAGCTGTATAAATGTGAAGGAGTCTCCACTCATTCTGCTCATATCAGTGTCTCGGCCGTAGCGAACCTCGTAGCTGTACACACGTGAAGGAGTCTCCATTGTCTCGGCTCTAAAGCTGTATAAATGTGAAGGAGTCTCCACTCATTCTGCTCATATCAGTGTCTCGGCCGTAGCGAACCTCGTAGCTGTACACACGTGAAGAAGTCTCCATTGTCTCGGCTCTAAAGCTGTATAAATGTGAAGAAGTCTCCACTCATTCTGCTCATATCAGTGTCTCGGCCGTAGCGAACCTCGTAGCTGTACACACGTGAAGGAGTCTCCATTGTCTCGGCTCTAAAGCTGTATAAATGTGAAGAAGTCTCTAATCATTCTGCTCATATCAGTGTCTCGGCCGTAGCGAACCTCGTAGCTGTACACACGTGAAGAAGTCTCCATTGTCTCGGCTCTAAAGCTGTATAAATGTGAAGGAGTCTCCACTCATTCTGCTCATATCAGTGTCTCGGCCGTAGCGAACCTCGTAGCTGTACACACGTGAAGAAGTCTCCATTGTCTCGGCTCTAAAGCTGTATAAATGTGAAGAAGTCTCCACTCATTCTGCTCATATCAGTGTCACGGCCGTAGCGAACCTCGTAGCTGTACACACGTGAAGAAGTCTCCATTGTCTCGGCTCTAAAGCTGTATAAATGTGAAGAAGTCTCCACTCATTCTGCTCATATCAGTGTCACGGCCGTAGCGAACCTCGTAGCTGTACACACGTGAAGAAGTCTCCATTGTCTCGGCTCTAAAGCTGTATAAATGTGAAGAAGTCTCCACTCATTCTGCTCATATCAGTGTCACGGCCGTAGCGAACCTCGTAGCTGTACACACGTGAAGAAGTCTCCATTGTCTCGGCTCTAAAGCTGTATAAATGTGAAGAAGTCTCCACTCATTCTGCTCATATCAGTGTCACGGCCGTAGCGAACCTCGTAGCTGTACACACGTGAAGATGTCTCCATTGTCTCGGCTCTAAAGCTGTATAAATGTGAAGAAGTCTCCACTCATTCTGCTCATATCAGTGTCTCGGCCGTAGCGAACCTCGTAGCTGTACACACGTGAAGAAGTCTCCATTGTCTCGGCTCTAAAGCTGTATAAATGTGAAGAAGTCTCCACTCATTCTGCTCATATCAGTGTCACGGCCGTAGCGAACCTCGTAGCTGTACACACGTGAAGAAGTCTCCATTGTCTCGGCTCTAAAGCTGTATAAATGTGAAGAAGTCTCCACTCATTCTGCTCATATCAATGTCTCGGCCGTAGCGAACCTCGTAGCTGTACACACGTGAAGAAGTCTCCACTGTCTCGGCTCTAAAGCTGTATAAATGTGAAGTAGTCTCCACTCATTCTGCTCATATCAATGTCTCGGCCGTAGCGAACCTCGTAGCTGTACACTCGTGAAGGAGTCTCCATTGTCTCGGCTCTAAAGCTGTATAAATGTGAAGAAGTCTCCACTCATTCTGCTCATATCAGTGTCTCGGCCGTAGCGAACCTCGTAGCTGTACACACGTGAAGAAGTCTCCATTGTCTCGGCTCTAAAGCTGTATAAATGTGAAGAAGTCTCCACTCATTCTGCTCATATCAGTGTCTCGGCTGTAGCGAACCTCGTAGCTGTACACACGTGAAATAGTCTCCATTGTCTCGGCTCTAAAGCTGTATAAATGTGAAGGAGTCTCCACTCATTCTGCTCATATCAGTGTCTCGGCCGTAGCGAACCTCGTAGCTGTACACACGTGAAGTAGTCTCCATTGTCTCGGCTCTAAAGCTGTATAATTGTGAAGGAGTCTCCACTCATTCTGCTCATATCAATGTCTCGGCCGTAGCGAACCTCGTAGCTGTACACACGTGAAGTAGTCTCCATTGTCTCGGCTCTAAAGCTGTATAAATGTGAAGGAGTCTCCACTCATTCTGCTCATATCAGTGTCTCGGCCGTAGCGAACCTCGTAGCTGTACACACGTGAAGTAGTCTCCATTGTCTCGGCTCTAAAGCTGTATAAATGTGAAGAAGTCTCCACTCATTCTGCTCATATCAGTGTCTCGGCCGTAGCGAACCTCGTAGCTGTACACACGTGAAGTAGTCTCCATTTTCTCGGCTCTAAAGCTGTATAAATGTGAAGGAGTCTCCACTCATTCTGCTCATATCAGTGTCTCGGCCGTAGCGAACCTCGTAGCAGTACACACGTGAAGAAGTCTCCATTGTCTCGGCTCTAAAGCTGTATAAATGTGAAGAAGTCTCCACTCATTCTGCTCATATCAGTGTCTCGGCCGTAGCGAACCTCGTAGCTGTACACACGTGAAGGAGTCTCCATTGTCTCGGCTCTAAAGCTGTATTAATGTGAAGATGTCTCTAATCATTCTGCTCATATCAGTGTCTCGGCCGTAGCGAACCTCGTAGCTGTACACACGTGAAGAAGTCTCCATTGTCTCGGCTCTAAAGCTGTATAAATGTGAAGGAGTCTCCACTCATTCTGCTCATATCAGTGTCTCGGCCGTAGCGAACCTCGTAGCTGTACACACGTGAAGAAGTCTCCATTGTCTCGGCTCTAAAGCTGTATAAATGTGAAGAAGTCTCCACTCATTCTGCTCATATCAGTGTCACGGCCGTAGCGAACCTCGTAGCTGTACACACGTGAAGAAGTCTCCATTGTCTCGGCTCTAAAGCTGTATAAATGTGAAGAAGTCTCCACTCATTCTGCTCATATCAGTGTCACGGCCGTAGCGAACCTCGTAGCTGTACACACGTGAAGAAGTCTCCATTGTCTCGGCTCTAAAGCTGTATAAATGTGAAGAAGTCTCCACTCATTCTGCTCATATCAGTGTCACGGACGTAGCGAACCTCGTAGCTGTACACACGTGAAGAAGTCTCCATTGTCTCGGCTCTAAAGCTGTATAAATGTGAAGAAGTCTCCACTCATTCTGCTCATATCAGTGTCACGGCCGTAGCGAACCTCGTAGCTGTACACACGTGAAGAAGTCTCCATTGTCTCGGCTCTAAAGCTGTATAAATGTGAAGAAGTCTCCACTCATTCTGCTCATATCAGTGTCTCGGCCGTAGCGAACCTCGTAGCTGTACACACGTGAAGAAGTCTCCATTGTCTCGGCTCTAAAGCTGTATAAATGTGAAGAAGTCTCCACTCATTCTGCTCATATCAGTGTCACGGCCGTAGCGAACCTCGTAGCTGTACACACGTGAAGAAGTCTCCATTGTCTCGGCTCTAAAGCTGTATAAATGTGAAGAAGTCTCCACTCATTCTGCTCATATCAGTGTCTCGGCCGTAGCGAACCTCGTATCTGTACACACGTGAAGGAGTCTCCATTGTCTCGGCTCTAAAGCTGTATAAATGTGAAGAAGTCTCCACTCATTCTGCTCATATCAGTGTCTCGGCCGTAGCGAACCTCGTAGCTGTACACACGTGAAGGAGTCTCCATTGTCTCGGCTCTAAAGCTGTATAAATGTGAAGAAGTCTCCACTCATTCTGCTCATATCAGTGTCTCAGCCGTAGCGAACCTCGTAGCTGTACACACGTGAAGAAGTCTCCATTGTCTCGGCTCTAAAGCTGTATAAATGTGAAGAAGTCTCCACTCATTCTGCTCATATTAGTGTCTCGGCCGTAGCGAACCTCGTAGCTGTACACACGTGAAGGAGTCTCCATTGTCTCGGCTCTAAAGCTGTATAAATGTGAAGAAGTCTCCACTCATTCTGCTCATATCAGTGTCTCGGCCGTAGCGAACCTAGTAGCTATACACACGTGAAGTAGTCTCCATTGTCTCGGCTCTAAAGCTGTATAAATGTGAAGAAGTCTCCACTCATTCTGCTCATATCAGTGTCTCGGCCGTAGCGAACCTCGTAGCTGTACACACGTGAAGGAGTCTCCATTGTCTCGGCTCTAAAGCTGTATAAATGTGAAGAAGTCTCCACTCATTCTGCTCATATCAGTGTCTCGGCCGTAGCGAACCTCGTAGCTGTACACACGTGAAGGAGTCTCCATTGTCTCGGCTCTAAAGCTGTATAAATGTGAAGAAGTCTCCACTCATTCTGCTCATATCAGTGTCTCGGCCGTAGCGAACCTCGTAGCTGTACACACGTGAAGGAGTCTCCATTGTCTCGGCTCTAAAGCTGTATAAATGTGAAGAAGTCTCCACTCATTCTGCTCATATCAGTGTCTCGGCCGTTGCGAACCTAGTAGCTATACACACGTGAAGTAGTCTCCATTGTCTCGGCTCTAAAGCTGTATAAATGTGAAGAAGTCTCCACTCATTCTGCTCATATTAGTGTCACGGCCGTAGCGAACCTCGTAGCTGTACTCACGTGAAGTAGTCTCCATTGTCTCGGCTCTAAAGCTGTATAAATGTGAAGAAGTCTCCACTCATTCTGCTCATATCAGTGTCTCGGCCGTAGCGAACCTCGTAGCTGTACACACGTGAAGTAGTCTCCATTGTCTCGGCTCTAAAGCTGTATAAATGTGAAGAAGTCTCCACTCATTCTGCTCATATCAGTGTCTCGGCCGTAGCGAACCTCGTAGCTGTACACACGTGAAGTAGTCTCCATTGTCTCGGCTCTAAAGCTGTATAAATGTGAAGAAGTCTCCACTCATTCTGCTCATATCAGTGTCTCGGCCGTAGCGAACCTAGTAGCTATACACACGTGAAGTAGTCTCCATTGTCTCGGCTCTAAAGCTGTATAAATGTGAAGAAGTCTCCACTCATTCTGCTCATATCAGTGTCTCGGCCGTAGCGAACCTCGTAGCTGTACACACGTGAAGTAGTCTCCATTGTCTCGGCTCTAAAGCTGTATAAATGTGAAGAAGTCTCCACTCATTCTGCTCATATCAGTGTCTCGGCCGTAGCGAACCTCGTAGCTGTACACACGTGAAGGAGTCTCCATTGTCTCGGCTCTAAAGCTGTATAAATGTGAAGAAGTCTCCACTCATTCTGCTCATATCAGTGTCTCGGCCGTAGCGAACCTAGTAGCTATACACACGTGAAGTAGTCTCCATTGTCTCGGCTCTAAAGCTGTATAAATGTGAAGAAGTCTCCACTCATTCTGCTCATATCAGTGTCACGGCCGTAGCGTACCTCGTAGCTGTACACACGTGAAGGAGTCTCCATTGTCTCGGCTCTAAAGCTGTATAAATGTGAAGAAGTCTCCACTCATTCTGCTTATATCAGTGTCTCGGCCGTAGCGAACCTCGTAGCTGTACACACGTGAAGGAGTCTCCATTGTCTCGGCTCTAAAGCTGTATAAATGTGAAGGAGTCTCCACTCATTCTGCTCATATCAGTGTCTCGGCCGTAGCGAACCTCGTAGCTGTACACACGTGAAGGAGTCTCCATTGTCTCGGCTCTAAAGCTGTATAAATGTGAAGAAGTCTCCACTCATTCTGCTCATATCAGTGTCACGGCCGTAGCGTACCTCGTAGCTGTACACACGTGAAGGAGTCTCCATTGTCTCGGCTCTAAAGCTGTATAAATGTGAAGAAGTCTCCACTCATTCTGCTTATATCAGTGTCTCGGCCGTAGCGAACCTCGTAGCTGTACACACGTGAAGGAGTCTCCATTGTCTCGGCTCTAAAGCTGTATAAATGTGAAGGAGTCTCCACTCATTCTGCTCATATCAGTGTCTCGGCCGTAGCGAACCTCGTAGCTGTACACACGTGAAGGAGTCTCCATTGTCTCGGTTCTAAAGCTGTATAAATGTGAAGAAGTCTCTACTCATTCTGCTCATATCAGTTACTTAACCCTGCCGAATATCGTATATATAGGAACAACAAGGTTCCGATATATACCTATATATATATGCTTTTGGAGGTCATTGTGCTAAATTACATTGTTAACAATAACTTCCCTATTTATAATTGTCGAGAGATGGGGTTGGTACCATTACATGTAGAAATAAAAACTGTAGATGGTTGTCCAATTTAGTGTGTTATAATTTGAAAAACTCAAGGAAATGAACAAAAAAATGGCCCCCATTTCCGAATGGGTTTTTTCTCAATTGCAATAGGGTTCTATAGGAGTCCCTTATACCAAATTTCATGCCCCTATCTTTATTATTGTATCGTGGTTATGTACAGACAGCTACAACGACGCGATGTTGACATTTTTAACATTAACTCTACGTAATCTGTTCAGGGATTTACAGCTGTTATGGATGTTAAATCCAAGATGGCGGGTTCTGTAGAGTAATAAAAGAGATATTGATGATAATAAAATCAATTTGTATTAATGTTTATGTACAGTTTTCAGTTAAGTTTATGGGGGGAGGAGGGGGGAGGAGCGTGCCCTCTAAACCTCTCGCCGAAGCAAGTAAACAGGAAATGTCGTCACACTGATAAATGACGTAGGTTAAGCGAGGCGTCAGCTGTTCTACAACTAAATTTGGAATTAGTAACAAAGTCACGTCATTGATAAGATTACATTCATTGACGGATAGCAAACGATCTTATAATGTGATTTCATTGTTGAAAAATGAAGAATGCAACTAATGTTTTACAAATGTAATTGAATAATGGATAGAGATTATACAGGGTGAACTGTGAACTAATGTTTTACAAATGTAATTGATTTAGTAATAATTTACATTTAGACAATACCCTAGCTGGATCTTCATTTTTTTCTTGTAGTCTTGGGTTAGATCCCTTTCTTTCATCTTTCCTGTCGGACTTCTCTTAACCAACTCTTGTTCTATTCCGATCCTGACGTTCTTAGAGTCTTTAAACAAATATATATATACAGGGTGTCATGTAAATAAGCTGCCAAATTTTAGGAAATGATTCTGTGGGTCGGGATAAAGAATTTTTTTCCTCCGAATACGCTTAATTTCCGGATATCCGCCATTTTTTTTCAAAATGGCGCATATATTTTATATATTTTTTTATATATCTCGAAAAATATTAACTTTAAAAAAACTTCACCCAGGGATAAAAGTTTCCTTTTTTAATGATGAACAAAAATTTTTTTTTTGTATTTTTTTCTGTAGATCAATGGATAACCGAGATATTCACAAAAAGGACGAAACATAATTTCTTGGTACTGTAGTTGTCTACAACCCGCTAAATTGACCTTGAACCAAAATATTATTGAATTCTAAAACTTTTTTTATTAAAATAATAAAATCCATCGCTCTGTCGCTTTATAATAAAATAATCACACGGACCTGTCTGTGTCGAAGCTTCTATCGCTGATTTTGGATGTATGAGTATACACGTATTTAACCGCCATTTTGTATTCCCTCTACAATATATTTTTAATTTTCTCTAATCATAATGATCATTAACCCATCACCATAAGGGGGAGGGGGGTTTTAATATTTAATTTGACATCCGTTATTCTCCCCAGGAAGATTATAAAGTATTATTTCCATAATCCCGAAACTAATATTCCCCGAGTTTAGATATTTTATTCTAATAATTCTCAAAAACAATGACAGGGCTTCTATTTACTGAGCACTCTCTTGTGCTTCAACTCATGTACTCGAGAAAGTTGTGAGCTGTCTTATTAACAAACTTGGATTGTAAACATCAAAGCAATTGCTGCAGCAGCAGCAGCTTTAATTAAAAACAGAAATTGGAATCCTTTGAGTCAAAGTGATGTAACCCGTCTTCTCAGTTCATGGAAATCCCTACGCGTTGTTTTGTTCTGAACGTTACAACGTTCTTGATTTTATCACTTTATAATCAACATTAATTACGGACCGTTATCATTCGTTTTAATAATGGGCGATAGTGGGGTAATTAATTCCACAAGAATCTTTAAGTTGTTGGAACACAATTTCTATTTCAATATTTACAGCAGGCGATTACTTAAAAGTAGAAGAAAATGTAATTCATAATTCAGATTGTGTTCTATACAGAATTCTGTTTAAAAGATTGTATTTAAAATAGACAATTTTTACAATATTTTGTTTATAATAGTTGAAAAACGTTTACAATGTTGTGCTTAAAGTAGGCTAACAATGTTTACAATATTGTGTTTAAAGTAGGCAAACAAGCTTACAATATTTTGTTTATAGTAGGCTAACAATGTTTACAATATTGTGTTTAAAGTAGGCAAACAAAGCTTACAATATTTTGTTTATAGTGGGTAAAAAACGTTTACAATATTGTGCTTAAAGTAGGCTAACAATTTCTACAATATTTTGTTTATAGTAGGTAAAAAACGTTTACAATATTGTGCTTAAGGTTAATTAACAATGTTTACAATATTTTGTTTATAGTGGGTAAAAAACGTTTACAATATTGTGCTTAAAGTAGGCTAACAATGTTTACAATATTTTGTTTATAGTAGGTAAAAAACGTTTACAATATTGTGCTTAAAGTAAGCTAACAATGTTTACAATATTTTGTTTATAGTGGGTAAAAAACGTTTACAATATTGTGCTTAAAGTAGGCTAACAATGTTTACAATATTTTGTTTATAGTAGGTAAAAAACGTTTACAATATTGTGCTTAAAGTAGGCTAACAATGCTTACATTATTTTGTTTATAGTAGGTAAAAAAGTTTTCAATATGATGCTTAAAGTAGGCTAACAATGTTTACAATATTTTGTTTATGGTAGGTAAAAAGAGTTTACAATATTGTGCTTAAATTGGGCTAACAATGTTTACAATATTTTGTTTATAGTAGGTAAAAAACGTTTATAATATTGTGCTTAAGGTTAGCTAACAATGTTTACATTATTTTGTTTGATGTAGGCGAACACAGGGTTAATATTGTGTTTAAAATAGGCTAACAATGTTTACAATATTTTGTTTATAATAGGTAAAAAACGTTTACAATATTGTGCTTAAGGTTAGCTAACAATGCTTACATTATTTTGTTTATAGTAGGTAAAAAACGTTTACAATATTGTGCTTAAAGTAGGCTAACAATGCTTACATTATTTTGTTTTATAGTAGGTAAAAAAGTTTTCAATATGATGCTTAAAGTAGGCTAACAATGTTTACAATATTTTGTTTATGGTAGGTAAAAAGAGTTTACAATATTGTGCTTAAATTGGGCTAACAATGTTTACATTATTTTGTTTGATGTAGGCGAACACAGGGTTAATATTGTGTTTAAAATAGGCTAACAATGTTTACAATATTTTGTTTATAATAGGTAAAAAACGTTTACAATATTGTGCTTAAGGTTAGCTAACAATGCTTACATTATTTTGTTTATAGTAGGTAAAAAACGTTTACAATATTGTGCTTAAAGTAGGCTAACAATGTTTACAATATTTTGTTTATAGTAGGTAAAAAAAGTTTACAATATTGTGCTTAAAGTAGGCTAACAATGTTTACAATATTTTTGTTTATAGTAGGTAAAAAACGTTTACAATAT